>JAHZMT010002240.1:0-16701 GCA_027743785.1 Sinhomidia bicolor
GCAGAAAAGAATATTAATTATAATAAGAATAATAATAAGTATGTTGACAAGAAAGCTACATACAATGATGACGTAGACTCGATTAGTGTTATGGAGCACACAAAGCATTACGCAGTATTTAAAATTATTAAAGATATGTGGTGAAGAAAAGTGATTGTAAAAAAGAACAGCGGCTTTAAAGAAAGCGCTTGGGCAAAAAGAGGCATTAAATTCTTATACGAACCTTCATAGAGGACCGAAACGCTAAGGCAAGAGATTCTTCTGTATTCTTTCCTAAAGCTTTATAGAAGCTCATTGTGAGAGGGGACCAAGTCATTAGGCCAACACCTGAAACGTTTTAAACAAAAAATGTCAGTTTTTATACTACTGAAATAATGCTGTTTCAAGTTCAACCCGTTTACAAAAATTGTCAAATATATATTTTTTGGAATGGTAATATAACGAAGAAAAATTGAATCAAAAAATCAAAAAGCGTCAAACAAGTTTGTTTTCCAAAAAAACTAAACTAAAGAGTTGATCTGTCCAACTCAAGCATTTTTGTGACTTGCATAGCAAGTGTGTAGGATTTTTTTGGGGCAAGCTAAAACGACTTGTTTTTTTTGCATCCACATACTGATCCTGGTCAGCTTTGTTTGAGGTTAGCATATAATCAGAACTTATGATTTCTCAACAATTTCTGTCTAACATGCCAACTTACATAAACTAACAAGTCACATGCTGAATAAAGTTATAATAAAATAGCGCGTACAAGAATGATAATGCCATATGAAAAGCGTTTGGTAAACTATAGGTATACATCGTCGGTGATCTTTTAAAAGCTACTATCTGCAGGTTTTTTCTAGATTAAAAAGCATAAAACTACAGGTTTTTTCTGAATTAAAAAGCATAAAAGTACGGGATTTTTCTGGATTAAAAAGCATAAAACTACAAAAAGTCGATTTTCGAGAAATCGCCAAAAACTAAAATTGTACCGAATATTTCATAAAAGAAATACAAATTTTAATAATTCTCACGCATCAACGTTTGAAACCTTTATTTAATCAAGGTAATAAACGCAACATTATACATTACAAGACAGTTATAATACTTAAGATATATAATACAATATATATGACAAAGATATATCATAATACGTATATGTAGCTAATTATATAAGTTTAAAAAATTGTTAATATTATACAATAGATTTTACTTAAACGGAAGGTTATTGTAAAATTCATGGCAGCTACCAGGAATCACTGAACGAAGTTCTTGGAGGTCCATATATTTTCGTTTCGTGATAGCAAGCTTACCAGAATATAAAGAAGACGGTTCCTTGACATTTTTTTTAGAATTTCTAGGCAGTTCATTCCACTCAGCATCAAGGTGACTTAATTTAAAGTCAATAGTTCCACTAGGATTATACCTTAATTGTCGTATATCAGTCACACATGCACCGCCAGAAGAACTACTTGGCTTTATAGAAGTATACCGTTGACAAGCTTTGTTTGAAAAGTCCAAAAAATCAGTATAACGCATGTATTTGACATTGTACGGACGAGGATGTATTCTGGCTTCTTCACACAAATTTATGTAATCGCTAGGAAGATGGATCGCACGGTTTTTTAGTTTTCTCTCTATGGCGCTATGTACAGAATCCACTTCCATCATCGTGTGCCCTTTCTCTAAAAATTTTTGGTAAATAGTTTTTTTAAATTTAACAGCATGATCAAGTAGAGCAGTGGCTAACATTGCGTTTCGATTTTGATGAACACATCCATCACTGAATATGACCACTGGCTTATCATCTGTGTACTTAGAGAGATACTCAACTACACAAGTTGCGAAAACCGAGGCTACAAGTCCTCCTTCTGATTCGTCCCAAATGTAGCAATTTACATCCGTTGTAGCAAGATCGTATATTGTAAAATTGTGAACAATTAATTTTGTTTTATAGTAGAGTGCACTAGCATTCAGTAAAGGAGCCACTTTCACAGCTTGCAGATCCATGGTTACAACATGAATGTCTCCTAAAATGGCCTTCTCTTTGTCCTCATCTTTGGCATTTTGTGCAGCTACTTTTTTGTTAATGTGAACATCATACTCTTGTTGAGAGACATTGCCAACTTCAAATCCACAGCAAACGTCGCAACGATCCTTTCTTGGCATGTAAATCGCAATGTTTTTTTGGTCCACTATTCTCATGAATACGGCTCTAGATAAGCATTTCAAACTATTATCTTCACAATACGAGCGATAAATGCGATAAATCTCTGCCTTGCTAGTAATGGGCGGTAAAAGGTATAATTTAGAGCTCGACTTTCGACAATAGTGACTAGGAACTTTAGGGAGAACATCAAGGAAATCTTCAACAATTTTTCGGTTTTGGTCCACTTGAACAGAAACTGATTCCCTTGGTTTTCTTTTAAGCTTTTTGTTTTTTACCCAATCCCGCATTTGATAATCTCCTATCCTCAATGTATTAAGGAACATTTTCCTGCAAACCTGTCGTTTTTCTCCCTTTAATTTTAAATAAAAGACAAACGTTTCCAATCTTCGTGATGGGCCCTTGGTTGTCCTTCTAACAGTTTTGTGCCGATCTACTAGGCTTATAACATAGACTCGCTTTTGATGCCAATCCATGTTCTTCCAGAATTCATTATATATAAACAGACGGTCGGTTTGCGTAAATCTGTCACAAAATCTGTGTAGGTTTTTCTTGCACAAACTTGATGCACAGGAAGGTCCAATCCCCCTTGGCTCACGGTTGACTTTAATACATTTTGAGCCTTTGACATATTTGTAAGCGGTGTAATTTAATCCACGCATTCTCCTCATCTTGTTGATTTCAACGTGCCAAGTACTTCTGTCAGCCTTCCGCCTCCGCTTTTTACCAGCAGTCATGTCCCCGCAAAATTCGTTGATTCCGCCCTATTCCAAAGCATGTTTATAAGTTATAGCTCTTATCTTTTGAAAAAAAATATTTATTTAGAGACCTGTAATGAAGGTAGATTTTTGTCAACAGAATGTGATGATTCGTCCTCCTTAGGAATGTCACTGTTTTCTGTATATTCATAATAATAATTAAGAGGGCTTTTAAAAGTATTGATGGAGCCAGCATATAAACACAAACGGGTAATTACCGCATAACTGTTTGCCTTCATTTTTGAATAATTCTAAAGACTTAGTGTCAGTGTTGGATTTTCTTGTTTCCGTGTCTTGATAGGCAAACGTGACATTATATGGGTGCAACGGTCCTGTTATAAATGAATATGAAAACAATATTTTAATTCTTTTTTAAATTTTGGAATTAACTAGAATTGACATTATTAACTTTTAATGTTGAGAACGAGCAAAAATGTACCTTCAGATGTGGCTTCTTTTTGCAGCGCAGCAATTAATTCTTCCTTTGTAAATGTAAGGTTGGATTCCAAACTTTCCTCCACCAAAATATCTTCATCTGAATAATCAGACATGTTTATTTGTTTTTCTGAGAATTATAATTCACTGTAGATTTTGAAACTTTAAAATAATTAGTTTGATTGCAGTTATGACGAATGCTATTTTACTATAAAGAGCATTAGTACTCCCTTCTTGAACTCACTTTTTGTTTTCATTTTTTTTCTCACAGAAGTATTTTCTCTATGTTTGTATTTGGTACCATTCTACGCAGAATTTTATGGAGAATGAGAATAAATTATTATCTCAGAGTGCCCCAAAGTGTTAGTTTTATGCTTTTTAATCCAGAAAAATCCCGTACTTTTATGCTTTTTAATTCAGAAAAAACCTGTAGTTTTATGCTTTTTAATCCAGAAAAAACCTGTAGATAGTAGCTTTTAAAAGATCACCGACGATATTCTTTCATCCAAGCCGCATGTCTACCTAGCTATACACACACATTTCTTGGTAAATGAAATTATACTGTTTATTAATTCAGACTTAGAATTTAGCAAAATTTGCAATTCTATTCATTCTGCCCTTCTTCTTGACAATACCAGTTTTCACATGAATAAAACCAGAGAAATTTCAACAAAGTAAATATCTCTCTTGCTCTTTATCGTCATGCATTTCCACAACCCGAAATTCCTTCCACACCTCTTTGTATTTTTTCGCTGGTCTTTATAGACTTGTATGTATATCTATATATATAAGTATTCCCGGCTAAAAGCGGCTGTAATTTAGACTAAATTGTCAAATTGTTTGCTGTGGGTTGTGGTGGTGGTGGAAAATGGGGTGTCCTGAGGAAATTCGTACATCTTTTACTCTCTCTCTCTCTCTCTCTGTCTTTCCCTCTAAAAACTCTATTGTAACATGTAGCGGTGATATATTTCTCGAGCACACTTTTCGCAGAAAAATTGCTCCCTGGGCTCTTACGTGAGAAATATCGTTCCAGTCAAAATGTGTCCTCACGAATGATACTGTCTACATATAAAATTGTAAATGCACTGGAAAAACCTACAAAATAGACCTATTCTATGGTAATTCGTTAAATAAATGAACACAGCAGTAGTATTCTAAAAGGTTGCTTGCTTGCCGCTGCAATGGTTAAAGCACACAAGTACAGGGCATACAGCGAAAAAATTACCCATTGTAAAAAACCCCATTTTCTCAAAAAAGAACATGCACTTTATATTATATTCCCTTCATTTCTATTCTCTTGTCGCTTGCACTATATAACGCTGGTAATGAGACGGTCATAATAACATGAATTTTTTAAAAAGGTCTTCTTATGTCAGTCCAGAGGTCAACCTACCTTTTCTCCTAAAAACCAACTAGAAAACTACACAAAAGTTCTTAACAATCTTACGTCCAAAAATAATATATACCCGGTATACCTATACATATTCTTTACTTCCATTCATTCTTTTCACCTTTTAGCTTCCAGCAATGCGCTTTATCCACCACCTCGTCATTGTCCCGTGCAATGTGAATTGTGTGAAAAATGATTGGTTTCTGTTTTTACATGGCGGAAGCGAATAATAATAATAATACGTGACATCGTATGTGGTAAAGAAAAGAAAACCTTTTGTTTTACAAATTGCATTTAACCTCCTCCAAACTGTTTCTCATCTTTCTTTCTTTCCCTCTTTCTTTTCTCTTCTTATATTGCCCTGCTAGTGTGACAAGCTATTATTATGATGACGGCACAGGAAGGAAGAAAAGAAAGGACATACCTACATATTTACCAGAGAATGTACCCATATAATAATAACAAGTAATACAACGTATTTGTCAGAGATATATGCAGTTGGTGTTGGTTGGGCGTTTGGTGAATGTTTACATTATCGCTGGGTATAGCAGTATCAGTTGGGCTAGAAGTATGAATCTAATCTACTATACCAACTGCCCGGTAGATATTATTATTATTCTTTAGAGCTGTTTGTTCTAATCTTGCAGGCAACACTACTGGCACAAATATGAAGGTAATTGTGTATACCCAACAGGGCAATATGTTATTTCATAAGTCGATTATGCCATGGATTGCTTTTCTTTCGAGTTTGCTATTTGATGCATTGGATACTGTTGTAGGTAACATGGTATTAGTAAGTATGGATGTATGTACAACAAGCTGCAGGCAAACATTGTTACCTTTCTCTACTCTTTTGACTTTATCCTTTAACGATACTTTTATACATGTATGTATACAAATATCTTTTTCTTTTTTAGCAAAAGTCATCATAAAAATACAATGTGTAATGCATCACACGTACGCAATGTATAAAGAACAGAGTGATGTATATTAAAAAAGTTATGTACATAAATATTGTGACTCTTTTTTTCTGTAGATTTTTTTTCTCATATCAAATCTTACAGAAACACACGTTTCATTTTTTTATTGAACATATTATTGTTATTTGGACTTTTTTTCATACCTTCCATAGGGCACGTTGAATCCACACGGTGGATGATTACTACATCAATATACTCAAGCTGTAGTCTTTGCAGTGATGCTTTGACACATTCAATGATATACTTTCGGGACAGTCCTCTCTCCTCGCACCTGAAAAGAATAAACAAGTAGCAATTAAGTTGAGGCGTGAGTGAGTATACGTAAAGTAAACACATAATTTGCACTTTCTATATAATTTATGTATGTAGCAGTAGTACCAATAAAAATGAATTCTGTTGAATGTACTGAGTTTCCTGCAACTTTTTTTTGGAATAATATTGATTTGTTTGGGCGTGATTACTTAACTTCATCTCTGTGGCAGAATGCCCAAGTCACTAATAATATTTGTCAAGAAAAAAGTTTTGCTTGAAACAAGTTTGGTACTATTTATTTTAGGTGTCAACAGCACATTTTTCTATTTTGTGCTCTGTCATAAAAATTTTACTTAACCGGTGCACTGTTCAAAAGTATAAGTAGCAAACATTTTGGGCGTTCCATTTTTCACATATTATTTTCATGCGCTTGTCTACACACCAACATAATACGATAATTGCGTCATATTTTATTTCAGTTGAAAAGTTCATGAGATTGAATGTATTCAGATTGCTCTTTCGTTTCCAATTTAATTTTGGTACTTGTAAATTAATTTTAATTACATCAATTCTGTACGTTATGTCAACGAAAGCTATCCCTTGACTCAGGACTGAAAATACAAAAAATAGGAAGAGGAGATAATTTTTTTGACAAGAAAAATTTTATTTTCTGGTAAACCTGCTGCTGATGTAGCTTGTCTCCGATCATACTACTTTGTTAATCTTTTCGAGTCTCTTGCCAGCTTTTTTGACCAATAAATTGAGCTAAAAAGCTCAGTTCCAGAAGCAAACCCAGAACGGGGCTGTATTTATAAAGATGCATTTTACTGTTGTTTTGTGTTATATTTGATAACAACAAAATACAGAGAAAGAAAGCTTTAAAAGGAAGTCTCACTATTTATAGTAAACTACATATAACATGCACATACATACACCACCAACAACATAACAATGCTCTGTATTATGATGACGCCGCCTCATAATAGAGTAGTTGCAATTGGAAGAGGAACTCAAAAGATTGAATTTTATACTATCCATTATATCTTAAGCATCACAAGGCTTTTGACAGAGTACAATACAAACCAACTTGACTGGGTGTTTTGTACGTATTTATAAACTTTGGTTGGACTGAGGAGGAAGTACCACAAGAATTTTCCGGAACATACCATTATTGTGCACACGTACATATATTCATGTACTCTTTTGGTTAGCCCAAAAACGAAAATGCCAACAAGATGGAGTGGTGGAAGCAGTGAAGAAAAAAGAGCAGGAAGATAAGAAGGAGGAGGAGAAGACACATAAAATGCTAAAAAGATGAAGGAAGATCCGGCCGGTTGGTTGCTGCTGTTGCTGGCAGAAATATCACCAAAAACCTTTTAGTAAGTCAGATCACATAAGAATCCACTTTCTCAATAGTTTTTATTATTATTAACCAACAACAACACAAACAATGTTTTTATTTTTACAAGAGTGAAAGGCAAATAACAAATAGCAGTATAGAAATAGAAGTATGACGATTATAATAAATAACAGGGAAAACTTGTCTTTATTTAGTTCATAATACTATTACTCCTCAATAAAGTTGCATATAATCTGTAACGTTCCAAGTCACCACAAAGTACTTCTACTCGTTTCATATGATCTGCATTTCAAGTGCCTGTTTTTGAAGTTTTTGGCTAAACTGAGAACGGCGAATAATAAAATAAATCCACACATCCAGCTACAGCCAAAATGATATAAATATACAGAACAAGCAAATTTAAAGCTATTATTAGATGTAACATGTATTGAATGTACATCTACATAAAGCTACATGTGCATTCGTTTATTTCGTTTGCTTCTAACATAATTATAGGTTGTCACTACTAACAAGGTGTTAATGACATACAAGACATACCTAAGCTTATGACAATCAAAATAACTAAAGTTGAGAAACCATTGATCTTTTTATATTTCAAAATAATGAACATCGTTTTCAAAAATAAATGCATAAACTCTGGTTATATTGGTGTTAGTACAGCCATTACAACTACACGGATGCGATATTAGCGACGACAGGATTAGGGCTTGAGGGAGATAACGTGAACTTTGACAATTTTCTTAAGTATCCCTCTTGGAAACTTTTTCCCTGTCCAATTTTACAAGAAAAAAAGAATTCTTGTGCTTTTGGGACCAATCAAGCATTAAAGGGCACATTACACATATTGCAGTATTACTCACTACACAAAAGAAGGATTTGGTGATGAGTAGAAGTGTAGAGGCGTGAGGAGAAATTAATGTCACTGTCTTTTACAACGCCATGTTCTTCAGTACGCATTCTCTTCTGTGTAGGTATATATCACACTTATATTTTTTTCTCATTCAATCTAAAGTGTGTAACGTGACTATATATGAGGAGGAGAAAGTGGAAGTGACAGTTTGTAGCAGTATTATTATTACCTTCTAATATATCACCCAATTGTCGTAAGTATTCTTGAGAGAGAGAGAGCGAGACCATTTTATTATTATGTCTGGTTATTATTATTGAGAGCGGAAAAGATGAGAATTGAGGATTTCCAAGGAGGGAAAGTGCTCAAGTGAGAGAAAAGAGGTGAAGAAGTTTTTTTGATGGAGTTTAAGCCTTCTCTACATCTTTTCTGTCTTGTGCATCATCGTGCACTTGACGGGTGTTTAGTGTCTAGTCTCTTCTAGTTGTATTCTCCCTCTCTCTCTCCATTGCAGTGTCATGGAAGATGACAAAAGACCTGTTCAGTTTTTATGTGCGCTTTGAGGGATTACGCCGGATGAACTTAAATTGGCAGTGTGTATGTGTGTGTGTGTGTGTGTGCCAGAGTCAACATTAAAGCTTAACGGATGATTACAGTCGTTTCAAAGGACAAAATATGAAGAAGAAGATGATGATGATAAGAGAAGGAATGTTGAAAATTAAAGTTTTATTTTAACCGGATAATAATAATAATATTGTAACATTAAGTTTAAATCTCAGTTTATCTATCAGTATTTTCCCATCCTAATTTAATGCTTGACTTATTGTAAGAGATCTTAAACAATCAAAAAACACAATCTTGCTAAAACTAAAACATACATTTTTGTGCTGATGAGATGACCTACTTCATTGTGCAAAGTCAGTTATTAGCATTAGCAAAAAAAATAAATTATTATACAAAGTAGGATAACAATGATTTTACAATTACGTTTCATCTACATTTGACATTTCAAAAACTTGTTCACTATTCACCTTGCAAAAAGAGCAACTTTTTGAAAGCCAAGTTTGCTTGGCTAAAAATATGCTTCTACAAAAAAATAACTGCCGGCAGTATTTATAATAATTATTAATATTCCTTCCCACATGAACTTACTACAAGTTCAACATAGGTATATGCATGTAAAATTTACGTTGTAAATACAGTAGTACATAATAATAGAAAATATATAAAATATACTGTTTTTTATCACTCATATCCACTCCATCAAAACAAAAATGAAGCAGTCCAAAAAAAGTGAATGACATTGAGTACTAATGTTGTTGCTGCTGCCATCGTAAAGACCTCTGTCTGCGACTCCTTTTTTCTTTCTTTAACACATCATTTACACTTGTACTTGAGCTACTGAGCATAATAAATAAAATGGCTCTTTCATTCTTTAAAAATACCTCGTGTGTGTAAAAAGTGTAAAAATAAATCTTTCTCATTCATCATCATCATCATCGCCATCGTCAACCAACAACATGCAACACTGCGTAAATACTAAAAAAACATTTCGTCATTTTGCTCACCTACCTACTTATGTTAAGGTTTTTAGTGTACTATTGATAGTAGTGACGTATTAGCTCTACTACTAACAAGTTGGCCGAATAACATAAATATTTCAAGACAGATATAACGTTATAAATATAAATAAATAAATTCGAGGTGCTAGAAGCAGTTTATTTTATTATAGAAAAGAAAACATTATTGTGCACATGTTTTTTTGTTTGTAAATACGACGACGAGAACCTAACAGTGCATATATTATATGTATAATAGTAATAGTAATAATGTTAAATAACTGCTGCACTGTCCCTGTCCGCGAGACGGACTGCATAAAGTTTAACTTGTTTATTATGCATTTTATGTGGCTTTTTTGGTTTTGTCTACCTTTCCCCGTCTCTGCTCTCTGCCCGTTCCCTGCGGTATGTTTGCCGGTTCGACGAATTTAGGTTAGATCCGTAGATGAGATTAGAAAACCACGATATAATAATGCAGAATAGTCTCTGGGAGAGAGGCTTACAGAGTTTGGCAAAATGCTACTTGATTAGCAATAGCCACATAAACTTGCTATGCAGCATACTAACAACAAATAGAAAACACAAGGTTAGTTCATGTTTCTCCCGACAAGCAAGTCTGCCTGCACGACCGGCATTAAAATTGCACTCGCTGTGTGTTTGCTACTTACTTTGACTTTTGTCTACTACTCTATCGACATTTTCAAGTTGCGTGCCTGCTGTTTATTAAACCATGGAAGTACAAGTACATACAATGAAAGCAAAAAATAGTGTAGGTATTCCTCGGAACAAGAAGTCCTCTTTGGAAATAACTTTTTCCATTTCATTCCTTAGAGGAAAAGTCATTTTATAATTGTAAATTTAATTTCACCAACTGGAAACAGGAAGGGAAAGCAGGAAAGCAACAAAATGACTGACTGAGTGGCTGAATGACCACAGACAGAAAGGAGCAAACTACCCGTTTTCCGGTACCATTATGTATACTAGAATGAATATCAACGTAAAACAATTTTGGTTAAACTTGCATGAACGTTATTCCTACCAAACTTGAAATAATCACCACCACCACTAAAGCAAAATCAACTCATTTTGGATGCCAAAGTTTGGATAGTTTTGGAATAAGCTGAGCAATAGTAGCTTACATGCGACATCAAATTAGCAAACCCCACAAGAAGCAAAAACATACTAAAAGATACCTACTTTTTAATGGTTCATCTTGATGAATCTAGCACAAAATTGTTGTACATTTTTATACCTTCTTTCTTAATATGACTTTTTTCCCCTGAAAATGAACATTTCACATGCACGCTTACCAGACTACTAATAGCATCTCAAAGGAATTGTGCATTTATCTAAAAAGATAGCTTAAAAATAGTAGGAACACATGCAAGATTTTTTTTTCAATGTTTTCGCAAAGCATTCGTTATTATGTGTACACATATAAATCATTTATACTCCACAACCTTCATACCCAAAACATACATATAACAACATTAATTTTACCACGTTTCCAACTTCGTGTATCACGCTCATTTTTCACCACAACTTCCATTTCACATCATGAAAATAAAACCTGCAAACACACTACTTTTATTGTAAAGTCATGTGTGTGCAGCAATGACGAATTTTTAGCGAGCACTGCTATGCTGCTGCTATTACTATACCGTTGACCATTTCCATTACACAAAATGTTTTTTGCATAAAGTAAAACTGAAGCAAACCAACACATACCGGAACATTTGTTTTCTTTGTTAAATCATTAAATTGGCTTTTTCATAGAGAGTAAAGTAATGTGCCTTGTTCCAAGAAGACAAAAGTTTACTTTCTTTTATCGAAACAAGCATGTATAGAAGACTAGCTAGCTCTGCATTCTCCATATAGGTATACGTACAATAATATACTGTGCATGTAATGTAAGTCATACAACCTTGCAAACTACAGACAGACTTTTCCTCGAGCAAAGGAAAATGCCATAAACTTATTGCCTTCAACTACACTTTCTACTACTACACCCGGCCACACTTTCACAATTTATCCAATTACAAAGTGTGTTTGTAAATTTAATAGGGAATAATAGGCATACGTTATATGCCACACGGTACATAATATGCATAATTTAAATATTTATTATTATGTTTAATAGAAGAAAATAAATATTGCAACTTTTGAAGACGCAGAATATAATAAAATTGTGTATAGCATACCTACATACAAGCATTTTTTTGTAAAGTAAAATAAGCTATACATACTTTTGTACATTCATGTGCAAGTTTTCTACTAGTTATGCGTTCATTACTCCATAATAAACCATGTACATATCATGATCATCAAAGTGGACCATATCGAACCATTTATCCAACTTTTTCCATTTCCCTCGTCGGCTTCGCCTTTTCTTCTTCTTCTGCTCCTTTCTTGTGCGGAAAAATGTTTTTTTACTCAAGTGAACGAGAGTAAAAAAGACAAGAAAAAGAGGAACGAGTGAACGAGTAAAAAAAACTTTTTCCATTTTCGTAAACGCTATACCACCACCTTCTCTCTTTTTTTGCTTTACTTTCTACATGAATGTGTGTGTGTTCACTTATGTGCTGCTGCTGCTTACAACAACTTGACAGTCTTTTTTTGCTTCTCATTTTCCTAAAAAAAATCCAACGTGTCGCTTGTCTTTGAAGTAGAAAAGTAGTATTCCCACTGAACGAACACAGAAAGAAAACTGATGCCGGAGAAGTGCACCGCCGTCGTTACAGTCGTGTGGTGGTGCCACAATTGCATCATATTATTATTAGCTAGCTGGATATATATGCGGTGATATAATATATGGGAAAGTTTAGTAGAAAAAAATATGTGGTTTTCACTTTCCCTGTCTTAGCTCTGCTGCTGCTGTTACTACTACTTTGAAACATGCTCTTGCAAGTTTTTTTATCACCATTTCGTTTAACCACATGGATGACTAATATTTTACGTTAGACTCTAACTCAAGTGCTTGTTCAACCTCAATAGAATATCATTTTAGTGTAAACTATTTACAGCAGAGAATCTCAGCATCAGGAGCAGCAGCAGCGTCGTCGTCGTCATTCATCTGTATGTAAACTCATTCAAGTGCAATGATACGACAATAAACAGTTTGACACTCTTCTTTTTTCTAAAGGTCATTAAAATACATTATGCAAATATGCCTGTCATAATGTCTCAACTTTTTTGTCTTTTGCCAAAAAAGCTAAACTACCTATAAAGTTACAGTAGTGCTGTTTGTTTGTACACATTTATATTTACGGTTTATACCTACTTCTTACCTACATAAATATTTATTTAATTTCTTATTCCACACCAAAAACAACCTTACTTTTAGATTTAAAAAAAAAAAAAAACCTACCGTGTCAATTTTAAAAGTTAACTTTTTACACTTTTTTGTTTGATGCAAAAGAAAAGGGAGCAGAGCATATATTTAGTAATGTAAACTTGTTTGTGTAACAAAATAAAATGTACATTAAAAGTAGAGTAAAAAGAGTAGTGAAAGGGAAAAAAGCAGTGAAACACAACGGCGTATATGGGGATTTACATTATTATTCTTCTAAGAAAAAGAAAATGCATATATGGTTTAAACAATAATAATAATTTCATTGTCGTATATACTGACTGAACGGAAGGCGAATGATGATGATGATGAAAGTGAAGAATTAGAGCGAAGAAAACATTTAGAGTTTGTTGTTTGCAGCATGCATCCACCAAAGAAAATGGATAGAAGGATTTTCTCTATCAGCGTCTTCCCTTTCACTCACTACTTTTCCTTTTTGTTATACAACGACACATTCCTTTCATTGATTTAAAGCCCTTTTCCCCTTATGAAAATGTTGATAATAAAAGCTGTGGTTGTGTGAATAAAATTCTTGTCTTGTTCTTCCAGTGAATAAGGCACACAAGAGCGAGCAGCGGCGGAAAGAAGGAAGGAAGGAAGGGAACAACACAAAGTCAGTCAGTAATTTTCAGTGTCATGCTGCTGATGATGCTTGCTGCTGACGACAAAAGCCAAACTATTAACAACAAAGCGTTATATATAGCGGCGGAAAGAAGGAAGGAAGGAAGGGAACAACACAAAGTCAGTCAGTAATTTTCAGTGTCATGCTGCTGATGATGCTTGCTGCTGACGACAAAAGCCAAATTATTAACAACAAAGCGTTATATATTTTCCTTTTAAACTGGCTATAAACCAAAAATTGAATAAAGAATAGTAATATAGTATGGATGGATATATGGCAGTATAATAGGCTCATGATTATTTTTTGTTCTGTTCAGCATCCTCTTTTCTTCTAACGAATGCCTATATATCTCCGGTAGACTTTTGTATATATTCTTTGCAGATATAAAGCTGATGATGGTAAGGATAAGACTATATAAAGCTTGAAAGCTAAGCTGGGTTAACTCTTTTTTTTATTTGCACGCCTTAAATTGGTACAGCATGTCGTAATCGCGGCATTTTATTATTATTATCCTCTCTGCTGATATATTTTTTATTATGCTTCTTTCTACATGACACTACTGCTATCATCGCATCGGTTTTATATTATTTTGCATTAGACAAAATGCTCCATGACTGTTGATTTGACAGGAACAATATATCACAGCCCCATTCCAGACGTTTTAATTACTAGCATCAAAATTGCATTCCTTTCACAGGAATCCAGAGCGATTACTGGGAAAAGTGATGGAGACAGACAAATAGTATAGCATATAACCTATTTTTTAAACCCTTTTAGCCTTTTAAAGAAAAAAGGAGAAAGATCTTTTCAAGTCGTAGTATTGAACCTCTGCTGCTGCTAGTCTTGTGTCCTATTTGGCTTGTGCTGCCTCTACTGCTGTGCTTTGTAAAAACTAATTTAAAATCAGGGTGACAAGCAGAAAACAACGAAGAGGAAATATCTTGTTCCGCTGGTGGTAAGTAGCGCAGCAGCCACTGCTGGAAAACAAACTAATATAATATGTACATATACAAATATTGAATGAATATATGAAGTCCTTGTAAAATTCTTTTTTATTGAAGTTGATGCTAAAGTTGAATTACATTATATTTCCAGAATTGTTTATGGGTAAAAGTTCCATTTAACGATTACTGGATCTGGCACATTTTTTGGATAGAATACAAAAGAAAATCTAATATCATTTATTTATTGGTTGAAGGAATGTGAAAGCCAAGGAAAATGAGTTTCGATTATGAGCTGTATGTAAAATATACTAGATGGAACAAAATGACTCTTATTTATGCTATTTTTAAAAAAGAACTACATAATCTCTGAAAACTAGAAGTTTTTGGCAGTTAAACTGGCCATCAGAAGTATAGAACATTAATATTTTGTAAAAGTAGTTCTGTTAGTATTTTATCCTCTTTTCCTCTCACTTGAACGGAGAAGGACTTCATTGGTATTGTATTTGTCATTAGTTTTCTCAGCGACAAAAACTTGCAGCAACCAGCGTAGGAAAATATCTGACCTACATATTTGTCAATTGTACAGAATACACTGAGATAAAAGGGAAAAAGACAAGAACTTTACATTGCATAGGTATGTATGTATGTGTAAGTGTGTATGTGAAACAAACGGGATGTTTGGTAATAAGTAAAATAATCAGGGGACACATGCCTAGCGTCACTTTCGACAGGAGCGATGGGAGGAGGATCACACACACACAGCCACAATATATGTACATCCTCATAAAAGCTTACTGCATATTGACTAAAAAGTAAATGAGTCTGTACAATCCCAGCGCTAATTTCCGTTAACTAATGACAATTTGCTGCATGGTCTCATACACGACAGTACGCAACGACGAATAATAGTACACTGCCACAAACGAGAAACCAGAAGGCAAAGGCAAATAGTAAAAAAAAGATTTCCACTGCAGTGAATCGACAAACAACTATCATCATCTTTTATACCAGATAGAGAGAGAGACTGAGGCTTACTGTAATTGGTACAGTACAGCATAATGAAAACCTTACGCTTCTTGAACTAAACTTCATCGTCAGTATATAAATGCAGTAAGTACACACACACTCACACATACACCTAGACTTTGCATTCTTCCGTTCATTAGATAAACAATTTTGACTTGGGTTATTTCTGGTAAAGAATTAACTTCCATTTGCTTCTGTCGAGTTTGTGTAGAAAGCTGATGGATATGTTTCTACAACTGGCAAGGGACTTGTAGTAGTGATGCTCTCACCGCCGCCAGAATCTCCGTATTTTTATTCTTGGTGAATTACACGAAACGGACTTGAAATCCTATTTACATCTGCAGAGCAATTTGTTCATTTCACACACGGCAGTATAGAGAACGGAAGAAAATAGAAAGAGAGAGCGAAAGAGAAAGAGAAAGCATGCATAGTTCTGGAAATTATTCCATTTTCCTTTAATTCTTATCTTCACCCTTTTGGACTTTGCTTTGCTTCACGATTAACTACATTTTACGTATGCATGAATATATGAATGTATATACCTTGTTTCATTAAACTCGACGTGCCAAAACAATAATAATAATAACAAGTAATAACAAAAATATTTTGAGTTGTGTCAACCGTGTTGTACCTTTGGTTTCCTAAAGAAAAAGCTAAACTCAATGACGTTGCACGAAGCGCAGTGATTAAAAAAAATTACGCAGATGAACACATTAGTTGTTACGCTTACATTTTGGTTTACAAATCCAACAGTCAAACTTCAAAACCTAGACCAGTTCAACTCAAGCACGCCTTTAAAAAAAAGTTACTATTATGCTGCAAAGTATATAGCAGCTCCCAATAGTGACAAGTAACTTAACATTTTCAGAGAAAAACAGAGCATCATCATTGGGCTGGCTGCTACTGCTGCTGATGTGTCATTTTCAGACTCATTTGTTTGTTAGCTCACACAAGTTGACTTTCATTATAGGACGCTTAATAAAGCGGAATGGATTTTGTTGAGTTGATGATGGTGACGAAGCTGATTGTAATG
>JAHZMT010002241.1:0-13875 GCA_027743785.1 Sinhomidia bicolor
TTTTATAATTTAATTTTGATTCCGATTTCAACAGATGTAGCCTACTAAATTACAACATTCTTCTGATTTTAACGCTTGTTTGAGCACTCCTTTTCTATACCTTAAATGGGTTTATTTTAATTTGAATTTTTTGCTTGGATTAACAATACAAGTTTTACATTTATCAGAAGAACATTTCGAGTGAATGAGCGAATACACAATATTTAGCTTTTCGGCATAATATATGTCTACCTACCTATATAACAATATTATTTACTAAAGAAGAAGAAGAAGAACAGCAACAAAAACATGAAAGTTGTATCTTGAGAAAAATAAGCTTATTTAAAACTTTGCAAGGTTTCCTTTACGCATCATTTTATCTCTGCCCCGTGGATAAATTTCTTGTAAAAAGAACTGTTCCTGTCACAGCATTGTATACAATTGCGTGTATAGATGTTTATTATTATTATTATTATCTTTATCTTTATATCCATGTTGGTATATACTATACAAACGCACTCGACATTTTGAGAAGGACACACACACAATTTGCGACTTTTGCTCGCACTAAAAGTTTACTTTAACTTTATGAAGGTGCGTATACCCAAACATGGAATTTTCCATGTACAAAAAAAAGAAATAGACTGAATTTTATGACGCTGTTGCACACTAGTGTAGTGAAAAGTGCCTCTGTAAAACTGTGAGAGAACATGTGTGTGTGTGAGTGTGTGTGGAAGACGAACATGTAACGAGTGTGCAATTTCTATATATATTTCTTGAAGGAACATGAAAAGGGACTTTGTGAAGTCACGCTGCTACAACCTGGTCCAACATAAATAGTAGTTGTAATTGTAGTTAGAGTCTCATAAACTTTGAAAAACTGCTCAACCTAACCTTATCCACTTTTTAGTCATTGCACTTGTTACAATGGTACAGGAAGTTGAAGTTACTTGTTTGCTGCTGTTTTTGCTAATACTACTACTTCTCTTATTATAATACAGTACAGAGCTGCTACATACATACATACATACAGCCATTATTATTAACTTTCACTTTATGGCACCTTTTTCAGGTTTCTCGTATTAACGTCTCTCTGAACTGAATCCGTTACATAGTTTTACACAGAATATATACCAACATAATAGTAGTATGCACAAAATTCTCCGTTTCTACTTCATACCATAGCACTTTCATACAATAGCGATGCTCGCAAGTAAAAACTTTGAAATCTGATTTTTTATGGAAATATATGTAATGCTATAATCATCTTGTGTATTGTATTGTCGTCTCCGTCTGCGGTCTAATGGTATTAATGGAAATTTCACATTCATGAGAATTTAATATATTTTATGGATGTTTTCATCTTACAAGCATTTCTTTCTCTTTGGCGCTTATCAAAAAAACTTACTTTTTATGGGAAGTTTAATGTAGGGAAAATGTGAATTTGAAGTTGAGCAATTACAGTACATTTTTTTAGTAAAAAGTAAAAAGATTATAGTGTATTTTGCACAATTAAGTAGTAAGGATTGTACACCACAATTGATGCCTTTCAAAATGTTCCAAAGAATTTTGGTCTACAAATTGCCATGTATTGTAATTTCAGCAGGGCTTAAACATGTACAATAATAATTATTAGTGTTACACATTTTTTGCTGGATAAAAAATATACATAATCTTTTGCTCTACCTGACTAAAAAGTATATACCTATTATATTGCCTTGATGTGTTGTCACCAAGAGCTAAGAAAAAGTATACTTTCTACAAGAACAATGTTTCGTCGGGATTACTTTTTTTCCTTAATGAATGCTGTATTTCATTTTATACTTTAAATGAATAGGGTCGCCAGACACTTATGACATCGTAAAAGTCTCAAGGAGACAAAAGGTGGTTTGCTCCATAAAAGCTAACTTTTTTTTGTCTTGAATGAAACTTTTTCCTCCAGGCCAACTACCTATTAGAACCTCAGACTTTTCTCTATTACTATGATTATATACAACTATCTAATTTTATAGTCGTTTATATCCATGCTTTTTACCGCCGTTTAGGTTTAAAAATACATGTCCACAATATCTACCACCAACCATATATACAATTACCACTTTTCTTTGAACTGGATCAATGAGACATTAATTTTAATGAACGATGTTTTTATGCTTTGTTTAAATTTTATTGGCTAAAAGTGTACAAAAAATGTAAAAACCTACTATTAACTAATAACATTGTTTATATTCGCTGGAAAGAATGTGGGAAGAAGAAGAAAAAGAAAAGTGTGGTGGTGGTGGTGGCGGCTGCTGCTTCTGCAGCAGTAAACATACCACACATGAGGAGGCGAGCAAGAAAAAAAGTTAACGGTTTTCTTGGATTCCGTATCTTATGTAAATACTTTTTTGTGTGTATTTACGACTCACTCACTCAGGCAGGCTAGCAGCAGCAGCACTGTCTGAAATTTAGCTATTCATTCAACTATCCAAATTGCCATTATTCACTCGAGCTGCTTTTCTCATTGTCGTTTGGCACAAGTACAGAGAATTTTCCTCCACTCACAACCATCTTGATTTGCATCATGAATACTGCCGTAACGAGTCACCACCACCACCAGCAGCAGCAGCAGTAGCACCGCCATCATCATCACCATCATCAGTATCATTCTTTGTTACTGAAAAAAATGCCGAACAAGAGGGAAAGCAAAAAAAAAATCCCACTGCCAATACTACAAGCATTTCTCCATCATCAACGCCAAAGATGTATGTATGTTGTTCAAAAATGAAACTTTTTTTGGTCTGGTAAATGGAAAAGTGGAAACTTTCTTTGCAAGAAAAGTGGAAATTTTCTCCTTTCCTCTTCTTGTTCATGCATGCATGCATGCAAGTGTGTGTTTACTACTGCTATATTGGCAATATATTATTGTGTATTGTATTGCGCTACTGCTGCTGCTGCTCGGTAATATAAATAAAATATATAAATTGTTTTTGCTTCTTCTTAAATATATTACACGATCACACGTGCCTTGAACACAGTTTATTCGTGTTTTCGCTTGTAAATATTTATGCATAGCAGTAGCAGCCAACAACAACAACAGCAACGAGTACACATTATATGTACGTATATATCAGGGAGGAGGACGCACTTTCTCTCCTCCACTACTTGCATCATGAAACAAATGGACATTTTCTTAATGTTCATTCATGGAATTCCTTGCCATGTGTCTTCACTTTTTCACACTAGAACTCCTCTCTTCTTCCATGCAGCGAACCACACCGCCACCGCCAAGTCGACGATGTTTGACTTTTTTTCTACAATTTGCACGGAGGGATGCACAAGTGGAGAAAATAGCAGTAGTATAGTAGCAAAAGAGCGTACTGACGACGACGACTGTCATGTAAGCACATTTTATACTATTTTTCAGCGATATATATGATTACGTCGGTAGGTTTTTTGACCGGGTGTGTGAAACAGAGTCAAGATGAAAAAAAGGTAGAGAGAGAGGGAGGGAAGGAGAGATTGCAACGTAAGACGAAATAACAATACAAAATATATTCGATTTGTAGAATGTATTATATATATTATTATTACAACTATGCAGCCAACTTCACTTTTCTCCAACAAGAGCAGTTTTAGTGTTTAGCGTTTGTTTAGTGAAAGAACACGCACAGAGAAAAGAGAGAGAGAGAGACAGAATCACAGATAGAACATTACGACAACGTCGGTAAGAAGAGAGAGAGAGAAGGAGAGAATAGGAAAAACAACCTTGTACGATATGTACAACAACAGCACAGCAAAAAGAAGAAAAAGGTTTTGATCTATTTTCCATGTTCACAACTCACTCCATATAATCCGATTTGCCTGGGCTCACTTTTGACTTGGCTTTGAAATTACGATCGTATTCAGCATAATACAGAGGAAAACTTGAGAGAAAAGCAACTTCTTCCACGTCGCCATCACTTGTGTATTTTTTTTGCTTTCTTGTTTCCCTGTTTTATGGTTTCTTTTTTTCTGCTAAAGGGCCATTCACTTGTCATATGATATGTGTGTGTGTGTGTGTGTACGACTGAAATAGGTATACTTATATATAGTTGAGGTGGTATAATTATACTTGTATAAATTTGTCGAAAAATATTTTTATCAACACTTTTTTTTACCGAAAGTGTGATGCCGATACCTATGATGATGATGATGACGACACACTAAATGCCAGAGCAGTACTAATATTCATACAGTATATTGATATACTTAAACTTGTCACAATAAGTTGTAGATATCTCTCTGGCACTCTTTTTTTTAGTTGACGACTTGCGAATATCAATAATGTTCGCTATGCATTATTTTCTTCAGATCTCTGTTCAACCATCCAAAATGTATCTCCTTTGACGGAGTTAAGCTCTCCTTCTTCTTCTTCTTCTCTCGTCTTTTTTTCTCCTCTCTTCTTCTCCAAGAAAAAAAAAGAATGTTTATATTATGACAGAGACTGAATGACACGACGATATCTTTTGTGGCCTGTAATATACTATATCGTCATTCATATTCCTTCCAGTGGGGTTGGTTGTCCTTTCATACCTAATCATATCCGTGTATGTGTATGCATAATATGAGCATTATATATGCATATTCTTATATACTTACCTACTTAAATAAAGCATTTTCCCCGTATCTTTAATTTGTCTAAGGAGAAAGTCGTTTTCCAACGTATTCACTCTCTCTGTGTGTGTGAGTGGTGTGGTGTGGTGAAACAGGAAAAAGGAAGAAAGAGAGGTTTGCTGACTTGCAAATAGACTGTAGAGAGAGAGAGAGACATACACACAGACAAAACCCAACTTTTACTTTTTCGCCTTTTTCTTGAACTTACAGCGGCGGGAGTTCTGCTTGTCCTCATTTTCTTCATTTCTACAACTGGTGCTGTAAATTTACAAAATTTTTGTGCATGAATGACTTTTTTCTGCGAACGAGAAAAGAGAGGAGGGAGGGGAAAAGACTTAGGAAAGACCTGTAATGATTACTAAGCATGTTAATGAAAGCTCTATCGTGTTTTGAAAGATAGACAAGAAAAGTATAAAAAAAATTCTTCTTGTCAATGCCAGACTTCTTAACAAGTTATGTCTATGCACACATAAAAAACAGCAGACAAAGGAGAAGAAGAAGAAAAAGAAAAGGCAAAAAAAAGATAGGGGAAGTGGACAAAAAAAATCTTCAAACTATCTGAAATCATCATTTGCAAATATAATGAGTTCTATCACTCTCTTCTACATGTATATTAAATATATTGCATGTATATGTCGCTTGAATTGTATATACAAATTCAAAAAGAAAAAAACAGATAGAAATGAGAAGTTTCCGAGTTTTATTTTGCCTGGTACCTTACAAACGGTAACTGCAGCAGCATCAGCAGCGGTGGTGGTGGTGATAGTGGAAATAGTAAAACGAAAATCTACAACAAGCAACTGCAGAAAAAAAGAAGAGAGAGAAAGAGAAAGAGAAAGCAGTACCATTTTCTGTAATTTATCCTGTTAAGAAAAAAATATAGAAGCTAAAGTTAAAGGAAACGGACACCATGATGAAAATTAATAGAAAAGCAAAAGAGAAAAAAATATGCTGAGTCGAGTAAAGATGAGTGAAATGGGATAGTATTCCTAGGAAGAAGACGAAGGCAGTGAGTGAGAAGTACACAGAAATTAGAAGGAGCATTTTCCTTCTTATTATTATATTATTATTAAACATTTGTGAACGAACCAAAGCGTTTATTTGCTCTTTCACTTCAAAATTCTTTCTCATTCCACAAAAGCTATTTTCATTTTCGGGGACCATTAAAACTCTCATGTTATTGCCATTCTTATCGCCATTTTAC
Source organism: Sinhomidia bicolor (assembly GCA_027743785.1). Lineage (NCBI taxonomy): Eukaryota > Metazoa > Arthropoda > Collembola > Entomobryomorpha > Entomobryidae > Sinhomidia > Sinhomidia bicolor. Next base: position 5,819 of record JAHZMT010002241.1, read on the forward strand.
GTTATTTGGTTACAGACCGCGCTGCGTTTTCTCTTTTCGTACGGGAAAAAAAGTTAGTGGCCTATAATAGCTCTGTCTCTCTCTCTCACTGGCAAAGTATATATGCTGCAGTTAGTTTTTGTTGGTTGGTTGGTTGGTTGGTGGCGATGGTGGCATAGTGCAATAATGGCAGTAGTGTAGTAAGTAGTAAGCAACGTTACCAGTGAATATTATTATGGTACTTCTATTAAAAGAAGAATCCTTCCTAATTTACATGATTAAATGCTTGGTCTGTCAAGTGCAGAGTTGGTGGAAAAAATGTTCGTAATTTCTTGAGAGTCATTTGTGCTTTCTCTCTCTCTCTCTCTCCTGCTTTCTCGTTCCAAAAGCCAGAAATATTACGACACAATAGATTAATTCTTTTTACAAAATGATAATGCCTTATAATAAAAGATGCGAAAAGTACTTTTTTTGGCTGAGCTTCCGAAGAAAAAAAAATATACATAAGTAGTGTAGTCGTAGTAAAATGGGGGAGTGTTGGAAAAGGATGCTGACAAACGGAGGGAAATAATAATGGAGTGTAATTACAAGATGGGGGCAGACAAAAGAAATTTGTTTGCAAATCGACACTAAATAAAATTCACAACTGCCACTTAACCACTCTAAAAGCTTTGTAGTATGAAAGTAAAAGTGCCATTTAGGCTAATAATATATGTCAAGTAAAATGGACGCATAATGGGGTAGCAACACATACACACACACACACACAATAATTTAAAAATATCGAGAAAATTTCTTTTGTGTATCAGCATAATGGTAAATAAAAAACAGCAATATATTATGTACGTTTCAATTAATTTGTTGTGTCATTCAACTGTAAACTGGTGAAAGGTTTATAGAAGAATCCACAAGTTACTTATATAAACCATACACATGCTTGTATAAACTTGATACTCTCAATTCTCATCACATATCTGGTATTATCAGAGAACAGAAACAGAGAATAGTTGCTGGTGTTGGCGTTGAAATTGCTCAATATTTACAAACATCTTATGTCATCGCATTTACCATAACTTTGTTGACGTTGACATCTCTATTCTACTACTTTTTCCAGCAAAATATCCTTTAGGGAAGTAAAGTATGAATGTACTATTTGGAAACTTCTTGGTATAAAAGGAGTAGCACCACAAGTCTAAATAATTTCGGCTGTTCACTTTCTCCATCTCATCACTCTAACTCTCTCTCTCTCCCACTCATCCTCTTTAATATATTCTGCGGTTAAATACCAACAAGCATACATATACAGAGGTTCTGTGGTTTATGAAAGGAATAACTACCGTAAACATCCTTTTGACTGATATATATATATACACACAAACACAAATGAAGGTTACGCTCCCTCTCAAAAGATTAGTGAAGCATGGTTTATTCATATATATAGCCGTAGGTACTTGTAATTTAAAAATCGTTGAGCATTTGTGATGATGAAGTGATGATGATGAATTGATATCAAACATGGGAAATTGTATACAGTACTTTCTTCTTGGAAGTAAGTCATTGAAAAGTTATAAAGATTGATTACGTCAGTTTCAGTCGCCCACCAGAGTAGAATGTCAACAGTATATCTCTTCTTCTCTGAGTGAACTCTTCTGCTTGCTGATATCCTGTAACTTGCTAAAAAACATTATTTTGCAGATGGAAGATCACATATACATTTTTGTATAGTTACTCACATATTATGTACAGTAATACTTTACACGTGTATACATACATACCTTTTTGTGTTTATTTGTAAAACGAACGGTTTTACATCATCAAAATCTCTTGAGACATTAATCGCAGCAAAAAGGCATGCGGCGGATGCAACCCACACACATGCTGTTGTTCTTTTCTGCAATGCGTAAGTAAGTAAGCGAGTGAATGAATGACATAACAAAAAAAATATACTACGCTACTGCTGCTGCATGCAACAAACAAGAGAGTACACTAATCAAAGCCCCAAAAATAGCCAGGTATTATAAATGAGACTACTACTACCACTCCTAAATTACACCATCATTATTATAACACAACAAATTTGTTGGTTGAGCCATTCATATATTCTTATTTTTAGTAACAAACAAACCTACGCACACATACACACATATTTACAAAGCAGAATATATATACCTATATCCTTTTTGAAAGTTGGAGGGAATGCATCAATTAAAAATAAGTGGTATTGTGAGAGTGTAGTACAAGCAGAGGTTTAATGACACGTATACTACCTTACAGTCTACTAATAAATATCTACCTATGTACATATACACCACGCAACAAAGTCAAGAGGTACTTGCTAAAATGCTGAGAGTATTATGGAGGAATACGTAATGCCTGTTTATTCATATAGCTACGTCGTAGAAATTTGAAACACGTGCACATATTTTGAAAGAGAGAAGAGCTGCATTCATTTTCACATAGTAAATGGCAAGCCGGACAAACTTATACACAATGCATAGTTTTTAAGTCATCATCATCATCGTGGTGGTGGTGGTGAATGTGAGAAAATTATTCAAATTGGAGTAGAGATAGTATACATAGCTAGCTGACTCACAGTGGTGCACTGTGGTTTTTCCGTATTCCCATAAACAGGGTCATATATAAAAAAATACATATATGTATGAAGAAGCATAACATTACAGACACACACACACACAACTTGATAATATTCTTCTTTCCCTGTGTGTATTATTGAATAAAAGGTTCGTTTGATGAAAATGACAGTAAATGAGTGAGTGAGGCGAGGAAAAGCGAGGGAGTTCTTCTCCTCATTAGAATTTATGAATATGATTGTCCATTAGAAATGGAATGAATGGAGAGAGAAACTACCGACATTTTGACGATTTTCTTTCACTCTCACTCTCTCTCTCTCTCTACCTCTCTCTGCCATTTTCTGTCTGAATGTTTTTTGGCTGTAACTCCACTTTCTCTTTTCTCTCTCTCTCTCTCTCTTTCCTCTTACTTACTTAGATGATGATAACTTGAAAGTTTCAAGAGTATGAAGGGGAAAAACGTATGTGAAAATGTGGAATTCTTCTTGTCTTCATGTCTACGCAGGAACGCAACGTCATCATAATATCTGCATCAACCGGAAGCACTTACCATACAGCGGCAACAACTCAACTTGTATATTTTGTTGCTTTTGTCAATTTCAGAGGCTCTCTTCATCGTCAGCAAATATCAGAAAATTGTTTTAGTAGATATAGATGCTACTGCCTACTACGCTTACATAAGCGTTTATGATGATGCACTTAAAATTTCTATCTCTATCTCCCTTTTCCCTTACTGATACGTAGATAGAGAAGAAATATGATGTGTAATATGTACGAATAAAGTGTACGTTTCTCGCTGGAAAGAAGCATTAAATTGCATAAATATATAGAACTTGTGAAGATAATGGACTTCCGAGTGGATTAGATTAGTAGAAACTCTTACAGATCATTTTTAGAGCCATTCAGTAAACTCGAAAATTTTTCATCTGGATTTGAAAACAAAACTGAATGGAACTTTTCAAAGTATCTGCTAGCATATATATAATATTATTATGCATGTACGTATGCGCTGCTCTTTTTTTATGTGTTTAGGTATCCCGTACTTACATACATACGTATGCCCTAGTAATAATATTTTTGTAAAGTTCAACTTTAGCTTGGTTCAAGCACTATGCGCATAATAGAATATAAATATGTATATTTTTTTCTATAAAAGTTTGAGAAACTAAAAGAAAGCAAGGTTTGCTTTGTGCACACACACACACACATAACCGTTATCTTCTTCTACAAATTTTCCCTAAAAATTTTTCGAGTAAGTAAGTAGTGCTTATAATGCTTAATAGAAAATGAATAGAATTGGGTCTGACAGTAATAATTATCAGGAGGAACATGCACACCAGAAGAGAACATACTTGGGTTCAGCAGCAGCAGTAATAGCAATAGTGATGTAGACATGAAGATCATGATGATAATACATTTATATAACCAGCGCATATATATATATATATATGGAGTATATATACCACGAAAATGTGCCATAAATTTCCTCATTGGCTCCTCCATTCACTATTAATTCCTAAAAGAATTAGTCCGCGGTGAGAGTTCTTGCACTGGAGACCGACTGGAGTGCCAGAGCTACACAGCTAACATTACCATTATCCGCTGTCATCTACCACTGACTGTGTCTCTGTGCCTGGTAGTTCCACCACCATCACCACCACCACTACCCTTACAGTAGTGCTGCGTTTTTTCTTGCTTTTTTTAAAAGGATGGAACTGTGTGTATGTGTGTGTGCCAGTGCTGGATGGATGCTGTTAGTTGACGATATAATTATGCCTATCAGCTCACTTACTACTACTTTGGACGACGTAGATGGAACGAGAAATTGAATCAATGACTGCCAATTGAGGGTGAGTGGCAGTTTTCATTTGTGTACGTAACCTTTTGTGAAAATGTGGAAAAGATCATTTCATAATATCATCCATATATATTTATATAGAGAAAGAGGAGCCTGCCTTGTGTATAGGTAGAGATAGTTTCTTACTACTAGACTTGCCTCAAAGCTGCTGCTATATTACTAAAGAGTCAGTATCAAAGGCAAATTATATGGATGATTGAATGCGTAGGTAGCAGCTTCAGCAGGAGCAGCGGCACACATTAACGGCATATTATACATATTACGTCGTTATAACGGTATGCGCGTCTCTTTTCTATGCACATATACATACATACATTATTATTATTTAGCAAAATGCAGAGAGAACGAGAGATGGAGACTTTTCCGAAATTAAGTTCTTTTCCACATACTAGTCACATTCCGTTATTGACAGTTTATAATGAATTTTCATTCAACTTACCAAGTCCTAGCAAATATTGGCTGAAAACGGAAAACAGACAAAGGACCTTGGGATAGCAACACCACACACAGATGAGAAACATTATTTTTTTCAGTTTGCTTTGGTTGGAGGAACAAGACGAGAGAACCTGTGCTGAATTAGTGTAATATGTAATATAGACAAAAATATGTACCTATGCTTATATTACATACATAAATACAAGTAGGTAGGTAGGTAAGCATGTAGACAACATGCGACAGCTACTAAAATGAGAAAGCTACTGAAGTAAACTAAATGCCTATTCAAATTCTCTCCCTCTCTCTTTCTCTCTATTTTCCCTCTTCTCCGCACTGCTGCTTTCCCTAGAAGAGCCAGGCTAAAAAAATTGTTTTATGCGTGGGTCCTGCTATTTTCTATATACCTACACTACACTCATATTACTGCTGTTCTTTCCCAGTGTATGTGCCTATGCCTAATATGCTAGAAACAATAATAATAATAATAATATGTAATATTGAAAATACCCTTAAGGTTCTCTGCAAGTTTCTCTTCTGGATAGAAATTGTGACACCACCACACCGGGCGAATTCCACGGGGATGTGCATATACATGCCAGCATCATTTTACGTAGTAAACCTACGTACACAGTGGAGTACACTCGTGAGGATGCCGCTCAACTAGATTATTAGAAACATTTACCAGGGAAAATCTACATTATGCAGGCATGTTCAAGATAATAGGTGACGTGAAATTTAGCAGAACCCTGGGATCAGAACGTTTCTTTTTTGTCTAGAAGAGAGAGCATCATCATGTGCGTATAATAATAAATGCGTAGTACTACACAGTACACAGTACTATACGCCACTGCCTATACGTTGTACGTAGGTAAACATGCACTCTTTCCTTTTGTATGGACATTCACAAGCCTAGTAAAAAATATAGCATTTTATGCATAAATTTGTAATAAGTATGAATAGCTAGGCAAAAAGGGAAAGCAAAAGAAAAGGTAGCAGCTAGAGCTAGCTGGACCAAGGCTAGAGAGATGTTTCATTTTATGATAAGTATTATCGTACACACATGCAGTGGATAAGTACATATATTATTATACTACTCTTTCAGTATGCATGGTATGATGATGATGGTGATGATGATGATGATGATGATGATGATGACGATGATGATGATGATGACGACGACGATGATGGAGGCCGCATCAACCATGTACCCACTACTACGTAAGTTTGCCTGTATAATAATGCATGTGTAAATATCTACACATTCAAAAGAATCTTCCGTAGACGTTTTTCTTTCTCTTGCTTTTCTTTCTTTCTCTTTCTCTCTCTCTTTTGCTTGTCAAGTTAGCTCATTCGACATGATGGTAATGGTAGCCACTTAAACTTACTTATCTTTCATTGCTACACACACACACATCACATCACAAGCTTGAAGTACACAAGAAATCCATGCTCATCGTACAAAAGCTACGATGAGGATATATACGTGTATAAAAGGAAGTTGGATAAAGACTAGTCGTCTGCCTTACTGTTGGCGGTGTATATTACACACCATCATCATGTCTTTTTCTTCTTACACAAGAGTGCTTATATATGTATGCCCACTAAAGCAAGCGGTAAAAGAAGGAGAAATGTGTATATAAAGAGAAAGCAGGAGAGCAGGCTTCCTTGCGAAAGAATTTTTTAAAAAGAATTGGACACGACTCCAAAAAGAATGAATAGTTTTTACGCGACCTGCATAATACATATTGTTGTTTTAGTGGTTTAGGCGGAAAGGTTCTTATATATTTTTTTTCTTCGTTACCTCTTCTTCTTCTCTGTCCGTCCAACGTCGTTGTCGTCGTAGTAAAGTCTGCATGCTTGTCATGCATGTCGACGTAAAAGTGAAAGAAAATGACTGTCCAACAAGCAAAGCATCTACTACTACGTAACACACTACTGGAGTACAGCAGCAGTAGTAGTGTGATGCTGCGATACGACGAAAAAAAATAACTGACTTTTTATGCCGGGCACACTGCACTATCACTTTCACTCAACATGCATTCTCCATTCATTCTCTTTTTGGGTAAAACATGCACACACACACACACACACAAGTAGTAAAAATGCACACCAAAAAAAGAAGAAAAGAAGCATTTATGTGCTTTTTTTCAGTGAGTGAGAATGGAAATATGCATAGTTGCGCTTATTACCACCACATTGAAAGTGGTTTGGGAGAATTGAGAAACTTGGATCATCAAAAAATGAATTTTATTTTAGATGAGGGAAAGTGGTTTCCGGATACAAAAAATGCTAAAAAAGAAGAGAAAGAGAGAATTCTCATTTTATTCTGCAGAGTTAAAAAAGTATATTTTCCGTCTGCTACAAAAATGTTTAAAAGGAATAGACTTATTTCCCTCTATAAAGCCCTCTAAATCTTCTACACACGTACCCATCTAGAAATTGCATTTATTTGATCTGAGTTTCTCATGTAAACTTTTAAATTAAAGCCAGCAGATATCATACATATCATTGTTGTCTATGGCTTGACTTAATAATAATTGAAGTGTAAAAAATGCATAGTGCTAATAACCATGTTATCATTTTACCTCTTTAAAGGTATATTATTCTACATTTGAAAATGTCTATATAGTTTACACATATAAAAAGCAGTGTCCTTGTGTGCCTACTCAAAAAAATACAGGACAAAGAGATATGGTGTAAGATAAGGGAAGTAATTGTATTAATTGAACGGATATGGTTTCCTCGCACGAGTTCAAATTTCAATGCTCACATACTACAACTATCCAAGCATATACATGTATGTGTGTAGTGGTGGTGTCCAGTCCAATCCTTTGGGCTTTTTGTTGGCAGTAGCTTGGCTTTACTGTTTGTATAATTCCGTATTATGAACTTATAAATTATTAATGCTACTAGCACCAGAAGGACTAGTGCATTTCACTTTTGTAAAAAATGGTATAATATTCAGCGTAGTAGTAGTAGTAATAATAATAATCTATGTAATATAATGTAGCAACCAGCAATTTTTTTTATTCATAATAATAATAATAATAGTATCAAGCGGAAGCTACTCTACTCGCTATAATGTTTTTTTTACTCTAACTGAATGAGCAAGACTACGTGTGTACACGTGTATGCTTCCGCATGTATTTTTATTACTGCGTCTGCTTTTACCCGTATTTTAGCCTGGACGTATT
>JAHZMT010002242.1:0-10712 GCA_027743785.1 Sinhomidia bicolor
GGGAGAGGGCCCCATGCCATTCATGTGGCAAGTTGTTATTGAATACTAGAAGCAATGTGGAGCGCCACGAAAAGTTTTCCTGTCCCGCTAGAGAGCACAAGGATGAACCAAAGGAATGCTTGATTTGTCACAAAATGTATAAGCATTCGAAAAGCTTGAAGTATCATCAGGCCATGGAACATCCTTCAAAGCCCTTGGAGCCAGTATGTTGTGAATTGTGTAGTCGTCAGTTTAAATCAAAATTTAGAATGAAGTTGCATATGCAGGAAACCCATTCAAACGAGAGACCTTATACTTGTAATGATTGTGGGGCAAGCTATAAAAATAAACGGAATTTGCACAGACATGAACAAACATGTAAAAGTGGTACATCCAGAGGTATGTTGAGTACTGGCCATTCTCAGCAACAAAATTGTTCTCAAAATACTTTCAAATATGAAACGAACTAGAAAGGAAACCTCCCAACGCAGTGACTCCTGTTGGCAGTCACAGTTTGTATAAAAACCTGTAAAAACAGTTTAAGTCTTACTTTTGTAATTGTGTCAGGGCGTTACATTTTGTATTTTAAAAAATTATTTTTCTGTCGGTAAGTATTCTGTTTCTACATTTCTACCTGTCATGTCATGTGCTTGCACTATGTCAAAATTATATCAAAAAAATTACAATAAAAATAAAAACCGTTGTTCATATTTTCTAACATTTATATAAAACTATATAAAGAATATTGGCTTTGTTCGATGGATTGTATCAATTTTATATGACCGCAAACTTTATTCATATCATTCTGCTCTGCCTTTCTGCGCTAACGCTTTGGCTTTGACGTTCTCCTCTCTGACCAGCTGATGAACAGATGAACACATTTACACAACATTTTCAACTTTTCCTTTCGTATCTACTTTTTCATATTGAACTTTTCTGCTGCTCATTCTCTCTCTCCAGTCCAAGTAGTTAAGTCTGTTAAAAGTTCAAACCTTTTGTATCTTACTTAACTAAAGTTTCGTGTGTGATCAATGATCAATTATCTGAACCGCAAACATGGAGAAAGAGAAGACAGGGAAATTACTGTGCATGCTCTGCTGTACTAACTACATTCAAGACAAAAAGAATAAAAAAGGTGGTTTGTCAACCTTAATTCGCTTTAAGCAGTTTTGTAAGGAACTGGAATGTTGTTTGGCAGAAAAGAAAATGCGTAAAAATCAAAGAAGGCAAAAGCAACAGAAACTGAGGGGCGACCTTAATTTGGCCTATGGAGATTTATCAATTTGCCCTGAATGCTTGAAACTAATTTGTGCAGCCGTTGAAATTAAAACCGGTGCAAAGGACTTGGAGCAGCAAGTGTTGGATTTGCAAATGCAAATATTGGAGTTGATGTCGGAATTGGATGGTCGTATGGGAACGTTTTTGACGCGAATGAAAAGGATTGAAAGTGTGGTGAAAGGTTCCGATGAACAATGCTTGACTGCATATTTGGATGAAAATGTCACAGGTGAACTTAGAGGCGATGCTATTCAGTTTCGCGAGAGAATTATTGAGGGTAAGTACTGGAAGGAAACATGGTATAGGTATATAATATACCGTAAGCAAATATTGAAAAATCTAATGAATTTAATTGTTTTGTAGCGGTGGAAGATTTGAGAATATATCGAAAGGAGCTAACCGACAAAGTTTATTGTGATAACCTTATTCGTCGTAAGAAAAAGCGGCTGAGCAATGTAACGGACCAAAAAACACAAACTTATATTTGTGGAGAAATTCAACCAGCGTTCATAGACGGCAGCCAGTCTTTTGCCAAGAAGCGTTTAAAATTAAAGCATGCAGCACAACAAACAGATGCCATCTATATCCTTGAAAATAAAGAGGAGTCGCCTTTTGAAAGCAGTGCTACCGTTAAAGTAGAAGTTGATGATGCTGGTGATTATTATATGGAGGACGTTGATGCTTGTAGTTTTAATGAAGATAGTTGTCAAGATTTTTCCTCGCAAAATATAAAAACCGAAAATTCAAGCACTGAGTCAAAACCGCGACGACACTGCAGAACAAAAGCAAAAAGAAAACGTAAATCTTACCTGGAGTCATCAAATGATGATAGTGCCAATGAAGAAGACGATGATTACTACAATGCTGACGCTGCTGGTGCCGAAGAAAGTTGTAGTGAAACTGGCAGCAATTTTTCTGAGGATGACTTTGAAATGCAGAAAATGCAAAACTGGTAAATTAATTTTCAAATAAACTTCCTTCTAACTTTCAAAATGTTCAAAACCTTTTGTCATGTTTCATTTCAATATTTTATTTTTACAGCCCAAAAGGAAAGAGGGTACTATTTGATGATTTGGACGTGTCGCAAATGTCAAAGTTCAAAAAGAAAATAGTATCCGCAGTTATGAAACGGTTGGAAAAACGAATGGAGAGCGCGGAAAAAATTGGCCAGTTTAATCAGGAGGAGGAGGAAAATGATGACACTTGTAATCTACCCAAGATATCATCAGGAAGGGATATAAGAGACAGCTATTTAGTACAGTATAATGTTGAAAGCGGGAAATTTACGTTGAACAATATTGAAATTATTTGCAATGACGCCACAAAAACTCTTCAGTGCTCACTCTGCAACTACTCCACAGATAGTACCACACAACGAAGTTTGTGGAAGATACATGATCATATACTGGGAAAGCATTTGGGTAAGGGCCTTATCGTAAGGCATGTATACTCTCAATGCTCAATAATAATCAATTGAAATTTGTGATGAGCATGTAGAAAAGTTTAAACGGACTTTAATTTTTGTCTACTAGACGCCTACAAGTGTGGAATATGTTCTTCGGTTAAGGCAAATTTTCATACCTACACGGACCATGTAGCTGGCCATACACGCCTAACGATTTGTGACATTTGTGGTAAAGGATTGAGGAACAATGGGTCTCTCAAGGCTCACAAATGGTTGCACATGAGCGAAGACGAGAGGGCAGATGCTATTCAAAGAGGCGTCGCCAATCCAAGGGAGAGTAACATTAAAAGAAAAATGAAACCAAAAAGCGTGCCGTGCAACATTTGTGGAAAATTTTTCCGTGATGAAGGGGAGATTCGACTTCATAAACAAAGGATGCATACCGAACGAGAAAGAATCTCATGTCACGCGTGTGGCAAGTTGCTAATGAATGGGAAGGCAAGTATTGATTATCATGAAAAGTACAGTTGTCCCGCGGGCGAGCAAAAATGTGGTGCAGAGGAATGCCCAGTGTGTCACCGAGTGTACAAGACAAAGTCAACCTTGAGGACTCACATGGCTGTGGAGCATCCTTCAACGCCGTTAGATCCAATCTGTTGCGAAAAATGTGGTCGCCAGTTTAAAACCAAAAGCGGTCTAACAACGCATCTGCGCGAGGTGCACTCAGACGCGAGGCCATTTTCGTGCAGAGGTTGTGGCGCTAGTTTTAAAACTAAACCGTGTTGCCGCAGACATGAGCGAACGTGCAAAAGTGTGAATAATGAAACAAGTAGTGAAAATGTTAATCTTCGACGTCCATGCCCGACGCAATCACATCAATCAACTCAGCAGCATGATAATGGTATAAATGTTGTTACGCAGGAGTCGCCAGTTCAGGAAAATGCATCAAGCGTTTTTTTAAACTTCCCGGCTTTTGGCTTTACGCCATCTTTCTTAGGAAATGAAAGTGAAACCAACTAAACATCAGAAACAGCGGTTTTAGCGGCAGTGTTGCTGCATTTGGAACCTCAATAATCTCGTTTTGCATAACATCTATGTCCTATGCTATCGTTTTTGTTTATTTTCAGAGTGTCATTTTGTATTAATAAAATAAAAATTAAAAATTACTTTTTCTAAGCTAATTAAAATGTTTTCAATTGCCATCAAGTCACAAAAAATTAATTTGAAAATCTTTTTTTTAATCATGAAATATCTCACAAGCAGTACCAGGACTGTCGACCGCGTAGAAATTCACGTCATGCTTTTGACATTCTTATTGGTTCTCTGAGCAGCTGATGCACAATACAATACGTAATACGTATATAAGTATCAACCAAACTTTATCATCGTCTTTCAGCCTTCTTTTACTTTCACTGCTACTTTAACTCTTTCTCTCTCTGGAACATAGATCAAATCAAAGCATTTGTAATTATCACATTTATCTTCGTCGTGGGTGCATTTTATTCAAGTCAATTTGTATTTGGTAAGGAGGGGAAACATGGAGGATTTGGAGGAAGAAGCAAAAGGACCAGCAAATTTAATGTGTATGCTGTGTTGTAATAAATACAAGCATAAGAATGGGGGCTTATCAACCGTCATTCGCTTCAGGCAGTTTTGTAAGGAACTTGAATGCGTCTTGGCAGAGAAACAAGGTACTCAACAAAGTTTCAAAAAGCGACGGAAACTTCGTTTTAAAGGCAACCTTAATTTGGCCTACGGAGATTTATCAATTTGTCCCGAGTGCTTGAAGTTAATTTGTTCAGCAATTAAAATAAAAACCAATGCAAGGGATGTGGAAGAACAAGTGTTGAATTTACAAATGAAAGTACTAGAGCTAATGACAGAGTTGAATGGTCGTATGGGAACATTTTTGACGCGGATGAAAATGATTGAAAGTGTGGTGAGGGATTCGGATGTCCAGCGTTTGACTGCATATCTGGATGAAAATGTCACAGATGAACTTAAAGGCGATGCTATTCAGTTTCGCGAGAGAATTATTGAGGGTAAGCATTAATTTGGTATAGTAGATTCTCACAATCAAAATGTTATGAAATTGGAAATGCAATTTTTTATTGTTTTAATTTGTTTCGTGTAGCCGTAGAAGACTTAAGAATATATCGGAAGGAGCTCACAGATAAAGTTTATTGCGAAAACCTTATTCGGCGTAAGGAAAAGCGACTGATTAATGCAAATTCGCGGAAAACACAGACTGATATTTGTGGAGAAATTGAACCCGTATCCACTAAAAACAGAAAATCTGCCAACAAAAGTCGTTTAAAATTAAAGCATTCAGGGCAACAAACAGATCCCATCTGTATTGTTGAAGAATGCAGACGAACAGTCTTCTAAAAATAACACAATCGTGAAAGCAGAAGTTGATCTTGATGATTATTACATGGGGGATGATGGTCCTTGCAATTTTGATGATGATTACGATGGTTGTCAGGATTTTTTAAAAGATAATAATAATGACATGAACGAGAGCAGTTTACCAAATCTGGACAATTGTGAAAAGTTCAACTCAGGACGACCCAAGAGAGCCGCAGCAACAAAACGAAAATTGAATTCTCCTCCTTCTTCAAATGAGTGTTCAAGCGAAGAAGATTTCAGCGATACTGATGAGAGCGACGAAGACGTTGATGAGACCGCAAGTAATTTTTCAGAGGATGATTTTGATATGCAGAGGATTAAATGGTAAAACACTTGTTTTTGTACAATAACTGACCATATTATTATGTAATCTTTTATTAAGTATTTACAGTTTCTACATTTTTTTCCAATATTTCAGTACAATAAAGAAGAGGTCACTTTTTGAAAATTTGGACGTGTCCCAAATGTCAAAGTTTAAAAGGAATATTGTGGCATTAGTTCTAAAAAAACAGGAACGTCGACTGGACATCGAAGAATATGGAGAGCAATCTAATTTAGAGGGAGGAGGTGAACCTGGCAGCAATCTGACAATAACAGAAGATATAAGGGACAACTTTTTGGTGCAGTACAACCCCGAGAACGGACAGCTAACGCTGGAAGAGTATCGAAATTGTTTGCAATGAAGTAGACCAGAGTCTTCAGTGTTCCCTGTGTGACTTTACTGCAGAGAGTCCCAACACAGCAATTTTGTTTAGCAGAATACATAATCATATTCTAGGAAGGCATTTGGGTATGATATGCTCAAGTTCTGTTAAAAATTTTGATGAAAATTTGACTCATCCAAGTAGACAATGTTTTCATGTAAATTCATTTGTTTTCTAGACGCCTACCGATGTGTTACGTGTTCTACACTTTTGTCATCTTTTCGGACCTATACAGAGCATGTAGCTGGTCACAAACAGCTAACGATTTGCGATATTTGTGGTAAGGGATTGAGGAACAGGGAGTCTCTCAGGTCTCACAAATGGTTGCACATGAACGAAGACGAGAGGGCAGATGCTATTCAAAGAGGCGTCACCAATCCAAGGGAGAGTAGCATTAAAAGAAAAATGAAACCTAGAAACTTGCCATGCAGCACTTGTGGAAAATTGTTCCGTAATGAAGGACAAGTTCGAAATCATGAAAGAACGCATACCGAACGAGAAAAGATACCGTGTCACTTGTGCGGCAAGTTATTGTTGAATGAAGCCAGTAGTCTTCATTATCACCAAACGTATAGCTGTTCCGCCGTTGAGCAGGAAGCAAAGGAATGTCCAAAGTGTCACAAAAGGTATAAGAATATCACGATTTTGAAAAGGCACATGGTCACAGAGCATTCTTCAACGCCCTTACAACCAATCTTTTGCGAACTGTGTGGACGTCAATGTAAGACAAAGGGTAATCTGAGAAAACATATGATTGATATACATTCAAACGAGCGACCGTTTTCCTGCAGTGATTGTGAAGCGAGTTTTAAAAGTAAAAACAATCTTAACAGACATGCGAAGACGTGCAAAATGAGGAAAACGAAAAATGCAAGTGCAAACAATAATACTCCTCAACAGCGTATACAACAACCAAAGCAGGAAACAACTGAAGCAAGTAGGAATAATAATTCTCAAACGAATGCTCAACCAATAATGCCAGGAGTTTCCCAAGCTCAGTTTTCGAATCTCTTTCCCATTCCACCACCAACGGCGCATCTTCCTTATCCAGCAGACGAATCTTTCAAAAGGGAAGCCAGTCGTGAAACACAGTTCTTTAGTTAATCTTCTCCTGGTTTTACTACGTTTATTAGCTTTGACTACTGCTGTACTTGTTAAATTATTGTTTAATTAAATAGTCTAGAGAGCCTTTTATATCAATAAAATGACTGTTTCAAATAAAGCGACATTGCAAGTATAATATTAAGCGTGATGATGTGTTGGGTTATATTGCATACAAGCATTTCCTTTCCATTCCCTTTAATCTTCAATCTCCCTTTCCTTTGCGAAACGTTCTTCTAGACAATATCCGTGGTTGTTGGCGTGCCTTTTATAATGTTTGCGTTCATTCATTATACCTGTTTTTGCACAATGGAGAAGGGAGCATAAAATGAAAGCAAAAATTCCACACGTTATATGCATGATCTACTTTGTTGCAGCTGATCTACACAACAGAAGACAAAAAGTTGAAATCTCCGAAAATTTTGAAGGAAATAGAAAATTAGTTCTAGCCAGTTCATTTACATGTGAAATTCAGAAACGCATTAATGTGTTCAAATTTCGTTTGCAATCGTGCATTTAAAAAATGGCCATCTGCTGTATTCAAACCGTTTCGACTAATTTGCAGCAGCTTCCGCATTTATTGTAATGTGGCGTATTGGCCAAGTGCCTTTCCTTCCATGTTACCCGACATAAAGATCAAGTTTCATTACAAAAAATGAGAAACTTTTTGAAAAAGACTTTACTACAAAAAGCCTGTCGACACAATATGACTGTTCCAAAAGCACGTGGTTGTGGACATTATCCTTCTGGAGCAAATCCAGAGTTCTGAAAAAGCATAGTTTAACAGTTTAATTAAAGCTACCGGCAACATATTATGATGGCAAGCCAAAATCTTTGTCTGATTTGCTGCTATTCCTTCCAGGAAAAGCGTAGCCGTTTCATCAGTGCTGACACGATAAAAAGTTTTTGCGAGTTTTGCAATGAGCTCAACTTCCCATTAAATAATGAAACGAGGGAAACTGCTGACTCTTCAAATTCTTTTTCGAAAAGCCTACACTTGCCGTTTGACGAATGCATCACGGTTTGTGGCGATTGTCTGAGTTTGGTGGTGGTATATGTGCAACAAAAGTCCATTCAGATGGAGAAGGAGAAACACGTTGTTCAGCTACAAATGGCTGTTTGTGAAGCTATCAAAGAGCTCAAAAGTGTGGTGGAGGATGTCCAATGCCATCTGAATAGCTTGCACAGCACGGTACGAATGGGGGATGAGTTAAATCTTGACCAATTTATGGCACAGCATAAAGCGTCGCATGAGAAGATGAAAACATTCCGTGAGAAAGTTTTGTCGCGTAAGAAGGCATACTTTTTCATTGCTGACATTAAATATATATTTAAAATTTATTCCACTTTAGTTTTCGTTTGGGTTTTCTGCAGTGAAAACGTACGGGACACACAAACTTTGTAAAAGTAATAGTCCTACTAATAGTGTTAGTATTGAAGAGCATCATGATGATATGCTTATCAAGGCCGAACCTGTGGATGATGACGATGACATACTAGTAAAGCCAAATTTAGATGATGATATTGACGTGTCCTTTGAGAACAACGAAGACTCCAATTCCTTAGGAAGAAATCGTCATCCTTCCGCTTTGGATAATGATAACTCCACTGCCGAGGATAATAAGCCATCCTCTTCCACAAGACCACCGCCAGGAAGAAGAAGAAGGAGAGCAAAACGAAAACCTTTTTTACAAAGTTCGGAAAGGCAGCAGCAGGACTACAACGAAATGTGGCCCAGTGACGAAGAACACTGTCAAGATTATTCTGATAGTTTTTTTGATGCTAATGATAAGGAGTCAGAAGATAATGAAGATGACAGTGATTTCATTGATGAAGAAATAACTGAAAACCCTAAACAAAAGTTTGTACTTAAAGTTTAATTAAGTTTCAACTTAAGATAACCATAAAAGTTGTTTTATATCATATTTTCTGTAGATATCGACGAAACGTGATTCGCTCAAAAACGACGGCTGCAGCAACTAGAAGGCTACTAAAGTACGGAAACATGTAAGTTTACCGGCAAAAGTACTGTTTTAAAAATAATAATGTAGTACCTGTACACAGTTATTTTTACTGTGAACTAAAATAGGTTGAGCCCAGATAGAGCTGCTCAATGGAGACAAGATCTTNTTATTTTTACTGTGAACTAAAATAGGTTGAGCCCAGATAGAGCTGCTCAATGGAGACAAGATCTTTTCAGTCGTGTTTGCGCTGAGCAGGAGAATAATAAGGACAATGCAGAAGAAGACAATAAGTGCTACAGCAGCAGCAGCAACAACGCCACAGTCTTCAAAATTGTCAAAGATCAGTTGCAACTGCGTGGGGTAGTTGTGAGAGTACACGAGAAACGACGCATGTTGGAATGTATGCGGTGCTTCAAAATGTATTTTGAGGAAAGAGATGTGATTCAGAAAGAACAAAATGGCCGTTTGGAAAGTTTAATGAGAAACCACATTCTTAGCAAACACTTTGGTGAGTAAAAAATAATAATTACTATTAAATTATTGGCATTGGCAAATATTTGTAAAGTAAAATGTCCTTAAATGTTTTTACGCAGTTGCCAAAAAGAGGGAGCCCGTGCAAGAAATGGATGTGATGGAGTACACAAGTCACACCAAATCCAAAATAACATACAAGCTTGCGGACAAAAACCGCTATTCGTATACTCGCCGCTGTGGAAAGAAAGATGTTGGGAGCAGCTACTTCCGCTGTGACTTTCGGAAAGGTAACTGTGGTGCCAGTATAGTACACAAAAACGGCAAATACATCCGTCTCAGAAAAGGCTGGTCTGTGGATGGACTCCACACTGTGCACCCACCCGACGTGGAAAGAACGAATAAACAGATTGCGCTGGGCAATGCCAAGTACATGTATTTGACCGATGACTCCAAGACAATTGACGAGGTTTGCAGCATCATTATGAACCAGTCGGATCAACAGCCTGCCCCGCTTCCCCTGAGTAAATTAAAGAGAGCGATGGTGTACTCCAAATATGGAAGCCGAGGCATGGCTCCAGAAGAAAAAATGAGTCAGACGTTGCAGTGCTGCTACTGCGGCAAAATTTACAAGGAGGGCAGAGGACTATCGCGACATATGAAAACAGTACACAAGGACGTTAGCAGAAATGATAACAATGTGGAAAAGGATGTAGGTGATGATGATGATGAAGCCGCATGCCAGCTACCCAGTTCATCATCAAAAGACTTAAGACATTTTAGAAGATCTTCATTGTTGAAATTTGCAGATACTACAAAAATGGACAAGGGAGTTCAAAAGTTATTACCGGTTAAAGGTGGTGATGTACGTCAGGAGGAGATAGCGAAACCAGAAGCACAGTCCTCCGTAGTAACTGATTCAATAGATCACAATCCTGTTCCATCTTCGTCATCATCCTCAATCTCCATTCTTCCTCCTTCTATTGTATTTAATGATCCTTCCGCTGCCAACAACTTTGTCAATCGCTGTGTTACCGCAATTATGCAGCAAGTCGGTATTTCAGTTTCTCCCAGTTCCGCTCCCAACCATATTCGCTCTTCTGTCGTGTCAATCGCCGCAGCAGCCGCTTCTGCAGCAAGTGCTCGTGCAAACGAATCTCTACCAAAATCATTGTCATCAATAAGTTCTAGCACGGCGTCATCACAGCAGCAGCAAACCCTTCAAAATTCACAAATTGTTCAATCCTCCACCGGATTTCAGCCAAGTCAATGGCATCAGCAGCAGCAATCGCCTCCTTCCTCTTCCCTGGGGCATTATGCATCTCATTCGCCGGCAGCATCAGCAATGAACAGTAGCAATAATAATAATAACTCAAGTCTAATTTGGCAGTGGGGCTTACA
>JAHZMT010002243.1:0-10218 GCA_027743785.1 Sinhomidia bicolor
ACCAAAAAAAGAACTGAAAAAATATACTATAAACTGACAAAGATCATTCTTCATTTTCAACACTGGGCTTCTTTCTTTTTCTACTTCTTTTAGTATTATTACCATTACAAAAGTGAACAAAAGAGCAGAAACGACAGTGTGAGTTCATATATATGTGTGTATATGTGTTCCGGAGTTTTCTTCACCAAACGTGATTTGATTTAAGAAGAAAAAAAATATTACCTATTTTTTCAAAAAAAATAATCGCCATAAAGTCAAAAGAGTGAGGGAGGGAAAGAAATAAAAAGTAAAAGAAAAAGGGATCAGAAGTGTGTTGTAAACGAACGTGACGTGACATGATTTTCCTCTCGTGTGTGTTCCAAATATTGTACATGCATATATATAGTACGTACCTAATATCTAAATTGGGCACGCAGTTCTTTTGAAAATTTTATTTTTTTGCATTTTGCAAATTGACAACTCTTGCGCGAGTATTACATGAACATGGCTATATAATAATAATAATAACAGTATATTATATTATGTGTGCAATATAAAACGTTTGATCACACATGTTATTTTTTCTCTTGAACAATATTATTACTTCCATTCTGATCATTTCAGCGTGCAAAGAAATGGTACATCAGTAAACACCCAGCAAGCAGATACGTATAAAAAAGTAATTACGATTGAAAAGCACTTTTTTGGTGACGCTGCTGCAACTTACGCTGCTGTTGTTGCGCCACTCTCTTTCTTCTTTTCCAACTACATACATCTGTTCACCTCTTTTTGAAGAGCAATCTTGTTCTAATAATGTATACTTTGCATAGTTATTTGCAGGATTCTTTTTTGTGTGAGTGAAGAAGTGAACAAACTTACTTTTTTAAATAAAGAAAACCACCAATGCAAAAAAAACATTATCAGGCTCAGGTGCCCTTGTCTTGTTCATACGTTTTTGTTAAGTTGACATACCCAAAAAAACATGTCGAATAACTAAAAAAACTGTCTTCTTTGCGTGTATTCATGCACACTTCCCTATTATGTCGCCATTTTTTCTTTATGCACTTTTTATTATAGTTTCACAACCTTTTTCGTGTTTGTGAGCAAGAATAAACTATTATTACACGGGTTTTTTGTGCAAGTACTCATGTGACTTGAAAGGAAGAAAAAAATATAACACTTCGGCGCAGAGACAGCAAAAAGAAAAGAAGTGTAGATATATTGAGTGGTGGTGGTAAATAAATGGAGTGAGTGTATGCATGTGTGTTTTTGAAAAAAGTGAAAGACAAGTAGTAGTGCTTCT
The DNA here is from genome assembly GCA_027743785.1 of Sinhomidia bicolor. Lineage (NCBI taxonomy): Eukaryota > Metazoa > Arthropoda > Collembola > Entomobryomorpha > Entomobryidae > Sinhomidia > Sinhomidia bicolor. The sequence goes on from JAHZMT010002243.1 coordinate 1,283, forward strand.
TTTGTCAGTGGAATGTACAAAGCCCTACAAATTCAGGATGAGGACACGATGATGATTATAACTGACAATGGTTTTTTTACATGAATAATATATATATATATATATACATTATGCAGTGTGCTTGAGCGTGGTGAAGGTATCATGAAAAAGTAAAATAAAATTTGAAAAAAATTACAATAATTATTCTCATTCTTATCAACTTGAACTTCATCTAGTACAGTCATTATAAAAAATGATTCTCAAGTTTTTTTCACACTCGACCTGAAGTAAAAATGTAAAAAAAATCCAACTAAAAATGTGATACAACTCAAGTAACAAAAGAACAACTTGACTTTTTAAAAAAACTAGAGAACGAGACAAGTTAAGTGAGAACAAACTTGAATGAACAAGTTTTTCATTACCATTTTGTATACAAATTGGAAAAATGCGTGAGCAAACCTAGTTTTTTGGACCATAATGTAGTAACGTAAGTACTCACACTCACACGCCAGTAGTTGGTGAATGGAAGTGTACTAGTAGTAATAGTAGTAGCCGACACAAGGATTATTTTTCTCGTCGTCTACTTTTCTTTTCACTATTCCATACTTTAGTTTTTTTTACTTTTTACGGCTTCCACGTTCCATTTGCTTTACGACTTGTCATCATCAACAACAACGTAATATATAACATTGGTAATCATCATCCCATTCCGTTTATATTTTTGACCCTGTGAATGTATACGTTTTTTCATCCTGGAGTACCTACACGCACTCTGTTCAATAAATCCAGACATGTGAGTTATTACGCAAATAAAAATTGACGGGTGTACGTACGATGATGGTATAGCTTCACTGAACAAAGCAAATAGACGAAGAATAATAAATTGCGGATAAAAAACAAAAAAATAGGTGAGTTTGCTGATGATGATGATGATCATGCCGACGATGACCAGTGTGAATTATTTTATTTTTTACGTGCATCCTTCTCTAAAAAAATCTCCTTTTCTCCTCTTACTTTTTACAGACTTTCCTATTAATGAGAAACTATTGACTATATGTATATACATATATAAATATATATGTCATATGTATGTATATCTTGGCTATCTCGGCTATTAGTACTTTCCCTATTTCATTAAAGATATAAGGGAACTCTAAAACATTATTATTATTACACCATCCAATATCCATTCGGTGACAACCCCGGTAATAATTTTGCTGGGCAGTGGACTATAATGAAAGGTTTGATTTGTCCAGCTGCTATACCTTTTATTTGCTGTTGCTCTACAAAAAACAACAGCTAAACAATAAAAGCTCCTTTGGGACTTGACTGTTCATTTCCTACATTATTTCCAATGGTGTATGTAGAGAGCAGGTTATCACCATCACAGTTGTCATCATCATTGTCATTGAATTGGCTGGCTATATGTATATAAATGTATGTATGCATATATATATATGTATCTTGGCTACATCTCCGCGTTGTTGCTGCTGATGATATAAGCTTGTAATATTCATGTAGTAGTAGTAAGTATATACCTATCCAAAAGTCTGTGTACTTTTGTTCGTCATCACCATCGTCGAGTTTGTCGTTTCTTGATGTATGTCAGTCTTCCTGTTTATTTTTCTGCTGAGATAGAAACATCATTATTGTCATCATCATCATCAGCAGTAGCAGCAACAATAACAGCAACAACAACAACGTCATTATCAAAGTAGAACAAGAGAAAAACAACAGCACACACAGAGTATTAGCGGAGAAGAGCTGGTAACTGGTTATATACCTTCTCTTTGCTCCCGGAAGACTAGCTTCCCACTTGGAGTGAGTCTCCTGGAGATTTTCCCAATTTTCATTTAAGTACGTTGTTGTTCCGGCTTCTGGTTTCTTGTGCTGCTGCTGCTGTATTTACAACTGATGGCAGGCAGGCAGAAAAGGTTGTCTTGGCGTAGTAATAGTAGTATATAGCTTATACTATTTTTGTATATTATCAGCAGCAGAAAAAGTGTAGAATATCTGTAAAGTATACACACGTTAAATCAACAGGCCAGAGCCCTGCGTGGTTCTCTTGTATGAACAAGTAGCCCAAAAGCTTTTGAGCTAAAACTAAACTTCTCCGAAAAAGTACACAATAATATTTTGCTGTGCTCTCTTTTTTCACAGCGCCAGTTTATTTTTTTACACAACCACCATCACAGATTTATCCTAAGCAATTCATGGGATTTTGTTTTTGAATACTGTACAGCGGCAGTGAAAATGCCGAAAAATTGGGAAAAGACACGCGCTGAATGAAACAAGCTCACTTGGAACGATCATATAGCTGTGTAGTGACAGGATATTTTTTGGCAAAGTGTATAATAATCATAAATAAATATACCCACCTCTACACACTGCATGTCAAACTAGAGGAAAAACGTGACAAAAATATGTGTCATTTTTTCCATCAGCTATAGAAAATAGACGAAAGTAAACCAAAAATCTTGTCTACACGCTTTCTCTTCGAGTGAGAAGCTGGAAAAAAAGGCGAGCAAGAGAGAAATAAAGTGATTGTCTTCCCGTGTCATTGTAGTATCCCGCAGTGGCGGACACAATTACAAAGCTGAAAAGTTTTTTAATTGTAGCCTTCTGGTGATAGAAAAACTCATTTGCAAAACTTTTTCTTGCAAACATTGTGTCTCTGCTTGGCATATACAAGGAAAAGTTTAGAAAACCCTGAACATTTTAATAAATATCAGTTCTTTTAACTGTTTGTAAATGAGCAAATATTTTCTCCTATGAAAAAATACATACACGATTGACTTACATAAAAAAACCTTTCTTTTGTGAATTCACTGTTAAATGGTTGGCCATTTTATGCTGTTGCGGTGCGGTGGAAAGACAAAAGGACAACAGAGTATTTTTTTTTAACCTTTTTTTTCTTCTGTGTGCTGTTGATAAGGCCCCGCAGGATCCATTAGTTTTAATCCTAATCTCCCCAGTTGAGCAAACATTGTGTGTCTCTGCTTGGCATATACAAGGAAAAGTTTAGAAAACCCTGAACATTTTAATAAATATCAGTTCTTTTAACTGTTTGTAAATGAGCAAATATTTTCTCCTGTGAAAAAATACATACACGATTGACTTACATAAAAAAGAATTTCGTTTGTGATTTCACTGTTAAATGGTTGGCCATTTTATGCTGTTGCGGTGGAAAGACAGAACGACAACAGAGTATTTTTTTCAAACCTTTTTTTCTTCTGTGTGCTGTTGATAAGGCCCCGCAGGATCCATTAGTTTTAATCCTAATCTCCCCAGTTGCCATTTGATGGACACGTCTATTCAAAGAGACCTGATTGATCAGTTGTAAAAACGAACAGGATTTTACATCCACAAGTTTTTTTTATTATGTGCCACGGGCTACTTAACTTTTGCTACTTTACTACATCAGTTCAACTGTATCAAAGTCATCAACTTCAGCTTTCAAACTGACATGGCTTGTTTTTCAACGTCGCTCTCTCTGCCATTCTCATTCGCTCTCTCTCTTTCTCTCTCTTCAAGTTCGAGGGTAAACGCCACCTACTCGGTTTCTCTATACAAGTATTATCACTTTAAATAATAAATTTGACACCGAGTCCTGCCGGGAAAGTTAACTTTTTTATCTGGTGAATTTATTCAATTATTTTTCCTGTGGCTTGGTTGCCATATAGGTAGTATACCAGAAAATAAAGCAACAAGAAAACGTATTGGAGGAACTAGCAGCAGAAACAACAGCAGCACTACAAATAATTTTTTTAGATTCTAAACAGACAATTGAAATAAAGTATATAGAAAGTATTAAAAACTTTTTTAATGCTTCTCTGTCGGATTTGGACATTTTCAATATATTTCTTCTGTCCCTTTTCACCAACATAGATATATATAAATGTATACATATAAGCAATATATATATATATATTGCTGCTGCTGCTTTGGTTTGTGGTTTGGTTTGAACCTGTGTGATTTATGTGGTGCGTAACGACACGGGAAACAAAACGAAATCTGCGGGGAAATTTGTTGAACAAAAAAAAGTACGTAAGTATATATGTAAGTATACAATACTTTCAAAAAAGGCGTGTAGCTATATAGTTTACAGCATTTTGGGCTGCAAAGGACATTCTAAATTAGATTAGAGATTAGAAAAAAGTAAAGATGATGGTAAACCCTGCCATTTTTTATGGCTACAAGATATAGCAATAATATTATATCTACATTTAGTCACAACAAACAAGACCACCTAGGGAATTTAATAATGAAGTTTTTGATAACTCAACGCCACTACACTAATTTTGTACAACAGTTTATATTCTTAGTTGGGAGGTTGGTTGTCGAATCCGCACATACTTATATCGGAACGGAATGTGAAATGTAACTCGAAGTCTTCCCTGTTGTTATTGCTACAGCTACGATTACAACTGCTGGCTATGATTATTATATTATCTGTATTGATTTCAATTTTCTCCTTGTACAAGTTCAACTTGTTGTTAAACCAACCAACCAACATTATATCGAAGTTGCTTCCAAGAAAGAGGAGAACAGAAGCTCTTTTTATCGCTTTGATGATGATGATGATGATCACAAGATCAGTTCTACTGATTAAAGTCTAATCTAGTGAAGAAAACTACCTTGAAGATTTGGTAGAAAACGGAAGAAAAAAAGTAATAATAACGACACGCAATGGGTTGTTCCAGCAACACAAGCTGTGCAAGAGAAAAGTACACGGCTATACTAGTTTTCTGAGTTTGCTCTTTTTGGCTACTGCGTTTAAAGGGAAGCTGTGGTTTCCTTTCCAAAAAACCTAAAATAGCATATAACAAAATAATAGCCAGTTTTATATACAAAGTTTTCTGTGAGTAGCCAAATAATAGAAATGTGCAGTCACATACGAAATGAGGATGATATTTTGCTGCGAGCATTATAATTGTACATAATATTACGTGACAAATAGCGTAGGGCTATTATGACGACGATGATGATGATGTTAATGCTCATAGAATGCATTGAACTGAACAGAAGTAATATGCCGTTCCAAATAGCTACTTTCCTTGTCAAATAGAATNCGATGATGATGATGTTAATGCTCATAGAATGCATTGAACTGAACAGAAGTAATATGCCGTTCCAAATAGCTACTTTCCTTGTCAAATAGAATATTTCAGGGTGGTTGGTTGGTTGCTGCTGCTGCTGAAAGCAAGTGTACGTATTTTAGATGCCGAAAGCTGTTCCGAATTGTAGATAAATGTGATTATCTCTCTGGAGACAGTGTACAGATGTAAGATTGTGTGTGTGTGAAGTGTATCATTCTCCTCATGATAGCGATCATGATCATCATGAGTTGAGATGGCATTACTAAAAAACCAGTGCATGGCAGTATGGTAATCTATTTATTGGAAGCTACAACGGCGGCAATGAAGAAACGCAATGACATCGGTAGTGGTCTTGTCTGGTGTATGGTATCATCGGTATGCAAGCATGGTTGTTTTTTTCTGTGGTATTTGGTAGCAGTGGTTTTGCTATGAGGTTGTCTACGAGAATGTCACCTTTAATATATTATAGTATAGGTATGTGTATTTTTTGGCTTAACTATCAGATCAGAGCATCATTGGCTTCAATTCCATTAAATCAAGAATGATAGCAATAACCGTGATACCGCGAGTGAGTGTGTGTGTTTATACATGCCCTCTTCTTAGTCTACAATCTATTTTCAAGAAGACGAAGACAACCAACTGAGAAAACTTATTCAGGGAAAGTAGATCAAGTCAAGCTTGGGAAAAGGAAAGAGAGAGAGAGAGAGAGTCAGGTCGCTTTTTTAACATCAAAGCGGCAGCACCGCTACTGCTGCTGTTGCCGCTGCTAATATTATTGCTTTTTTTCACCAAGACTACTTTCTAGTCAGTAGCAGGTTTGCTGGTTGTTCGTCTTCAGCTTTCTGGGAAAAAAGGTGAATGAGGTTGATTTGATGTTGTTGTTGCATTCATCTTATTTAAAAGAGAAGAGGAAGCAGAAGAAGAAGTGTACACAATATGGACGGATAGGCAGCAAAGCAGATTTGTTTTCTCTCTGTTGGCTATGATACGATATATTATTGAATTGAGCCCTTAAGCTACCGCACTACTACTACCTTTGCTCAATCTTCTTAAGTTTACCAAAACACACATATTCCTTTTTTTCTCAAAATATAATACTCATGATTTGCAACGACCAACATGCATTTTTATTCAACTTTTCAGTTTAAGTTGGTGCGTTCAAAAAACAACAAGAGGAAAAGCAGCGGAAAACAAATAAAAGCAACAACATGCATTTCACTTCAGATTACCTTATATGCATACAAGCAGTTTTATTTATTTGAACGTTCTTTAAGCGAGGATTTTTTTTGTTTTTCTTTATATTATTTTGATGAAGTTGATATCTGCAACTGACAATGTAAGAGCAGGAGCAGTCATAAAGCTGCTGTTTTTTATTCTGCTCTTTGCCACAATTTCTTCATCATAGACAGCAGCAGCATATTATAGCATACCAACAACATGAACACCAAAAAGGTTTACACAGTCAGGAAGACAAGGAGCAGCACAGCGTGAGAGATGCTTCTTTGGAGAAAGGAAAAGAGCTTTTTTGATGTTGCTGCCTTTATTCCTTGCACAGCTTGCCGCTCCACGTTCCACTTTTACCTGCTTCTATCCATCTCCGTTGGAAAAACAAAATAATAATAATAATATTTTTTTTTGCGATGATGGCAGATAGTATAATATTTATATTATCAACTTAATTTATATGGATTGCTGGCAATTTGGTAGAAAATAAAATGTAAAGTTTATATACTTAATATAAAGCAAAGCTGTGATGCAGCTTTTTCGGTACTTTATGTAAGCCTTTTATAGAAAAACACATCAAGGTATTTTTTTCGTATCCTCCCCTCGCATTAAAAACAACAAATCTTTTTTGTGTCCTTTCCTGTCCTTCTTGTTGATGTTTGCACTCTTGTGCTACTACTACTACTTCTCTGCATCATCATCACCACCTTTTACTACTTTCTTTTAGCACGACACTACATTATCCTTATTTTTCTTGAGTATTTTTCTTCCATTTTTTGTTTCCTTTCTCTCTATTTTTTTCCTGTGACCACCACCATACAATATTGTAGTAGTAGTAGCCGCCAACTTTACTGAAGATTCTCTCCTTTTTTTATTTCATTTTGACCTAAGACCGCGTGTATCCCTGGGATTAATGCCGTGCAATTGGCTCTCCAACCAACCACCTCACCACCACACAACTAATAATATCCCCTTTCCGTGTTTTACTTCAATTTACTATTGAGGACAGCTGCAGCTTCAGATTGAGTAAAAAAAGCTGTTGCTCTTTTTCCCATTGGCGAGAATAGAAAAATAGAGAAAGAGAAAGTATATATACAATACTTGGACATGAAATGGTACTATATAAAATGATGATGATGGTGGTGGTGGTGTGGTGGGAATACATTACACAAATACAGTACACAATTTACTTTTTAGGTAGATTTCTTTACACGCACGCACGCCGTGTTTGGCAAGCTGACGCCAGTGACATGCCATTCAAAAACATCTCTCTAGTTCTGCATGCTGCTGCTTCTGCTACTGCTGCCCACTCATGAATAAACACATTAAGCACTGGAAAAAATACGACATGTAGCTCTGTTTTCATTGATTTGAATTGCTTTTATTCTTTCTCTGGTGAATACACATTTTTTTCGCCGGATACATATCAAGCTAAAATGTAATATGGTATAATGATACAAAAACTTTCACCGGGTTCATAGAGTGATTTAGCGGTCATAATGAATTCTACGGACTATTCTGCTTCCGTTACTACTGCTAAACAACAAAAATTCAAATAAGTATACATGCTCGTACATTGTATATATATTCGTAACAACGATATATAATCAGACTCACCATCAATCAACCTGAAAAAAAGACAGAAAGATAACCTGAAAATCAACGTCTCTCTCTCTTTCTCGTTCACTTTTTTACATGTCACATAATATAACTTGTTTACCATTATGTGCTGCTTGCTTATTCTACCGTGTTTGTAACCGGAATCTATTTTTATTTAAATCAAAGATTATTTTCCCTGAAAAAACTATCTACCTATCGAAATAAACAAGGTAGAAAAGACGTAAAAAATGTAGTAATAATATTGTACTTTAGAAACACTACTTGTTCCTCTCTCTCTTTCATTATCATTTGATTATACAAAGAACAAAAACAGAAAATGAGTAGTCTCGTTTTTTTATAAAAAGTAATAAAAAAGCAAACATGATCTTCTATCGATTTTTGTTACAAAGAGTCAATACATTATTTTTGCTGTTTATCTAAAACTTCTGGTACGCTACACTGGACAAAAAGCAAATATTTTCCCAAACTTGCGCCTTTCATCATCCAACTTGAATTTCAACTAGTATGCTAATATTGATGATGATGATAATAATAGTAATAATAATGTTTGTCGATGGCTTTTGAAAATCCTGCTACTTTCAAAAATTCAATTTTCGTTACATTAGCCATAAAATTCTACTTACATAAGCATATGGCATAATATGCTTTCTCTGAAAAACTATTCTCTGTTGGATCAAAGAAAAAAACGCATGAGTGATTATTTTGTTTGTTAGCTTACCTGTTATATTATTACCCAGAAAAGCTGATGACGATGATGATGATAAAACTTTTGATAAGCTGTAATGTTACAAATATATAATATTACAAAAAAAAACTTTGAATTATTAGGCAGTTTATATTAGTTTTTCCAAAAGAAAAAAATTGTAAAAGCAAATAATGTTCAACTCAACTTTGTTATTAGCAGCAGTAGCATCACCACCATATCATCAGTTTTTGAAGTATGATGATTACGGATGGATGCCCAAGTAAATAGTAATATGGGTTTTAGGATTAGAGACCAAAGTATATATTTAA
>JAHZMT010002244.1:0-17626 GCA_027743785.1 Sinhomidia bicolor
GTTCTCCTTCATCAGCTATCATTGTCCTTAACTTTAATAAACGTATTTGAATATTATTCTTGTGTTGTGTTGTAAAAGTTATACTGGATCGGATTTTTTTGGATTGTTTCATTATTTCCTCTTGTTTTTTTTACCTTGCGTGCGTCCTATCTCTTCTTAACAATTAAACAGGTTTTTGTCATGTCCTTTTTCAAGAAAATAACAATCCTACCTAACACTATACTAGTAGTATATTATTTTATTTATTTAAATATTTTACGACCTTTTCCTGCTCTTCACTTTCCGGTCACACATATGCATTATAGCTAACTAAACTGATAATTTGCTCTCGTAAACACCACCAAAACGTATTACATTATTGACAGCATGTCGTTATCAAAAATACGTACTATTTTATTTATAGATTACAAATAAATGTAGCTTCAGTAGTTCTTCTCAAAAGTCTCTTTGTAAAAATGCTTTTGTAAAAGTATAATCTGTAGTCTTAGTAGAAAAATGCTTTACTGTGACAAGAATTATAGCATGGTTTCTTTAATTCTCAAGAGATATGGAACATTTTTGTTTTGGAAAGCTAGAGCCATACTACATTTTTATGCTACTTGTTCTCTTAAACAATAAAAAACCGGAAATGGCAGGAATGGAAATCCTATTTAAAAATAACATATTTTCCAATAATTCTCGTCGTTTTGTGGTGAGCTAGTTACTTGCTTGCAAGTTTTCAAAAAAATCCTCCTTGCAAATTCGTGGAGTAATATCAAAATTAGAAAAAAACACAACAACACAGCGCTATTTAAAATTGATTTAATTACAATATAGGTAGGTCTTAAGTTAATTAAGTGTAAAAGTATGTTCGTAGTTGTAACAACGATGATAGTATAACAATTTAACAGTTACCAATATTTTTTTTGAAACAACCATACAATGAACTTGATGAACAACAACAGTGAGAGCAGTATGTAGTAGTAGTAGTAATGACAAAGTTAACTTATAAAACGAGTAGCAAGTAGTACACATCTTCAACGTATATATATGCTTATAGTATAATCAATATAAATTATAGTACGCATCATTTAACTGATATTTTTTTACAACTTACAAATAACAACCTGCAGAATATTTCAATTACAACCAGATTCTCTTTTCAGCAGGGTTCTTTTTACAAATCTCATTTATGTATAATGTATAAAATGTAGATATATAAGTATTTCATTCGTTTACATATAAAAATTTCTGATTACCATCTAAAGTAATTTAATAATAATAATAACTTTTAAATTGCTATAATATATTATATATTTGTTGAGCTGCCTGAATCAGACTATCCTTTTAAAATTAGTTTTCACTCAATATTATCATTACTATAATTATTTTATTACTGTTACTCTATGTTTTCTTTTATAATTATAATAATAATAGGTATTATATTTTCTACTTGTTTTACAGTTTTTTTTTCTTTTTAAAATACACAACGTGATCGTATTTTAAAATGCACTCGTAGCAATAATATATATATAGAAAGAAAGAGAAGGTTAAGAACAAAATAGTTATTCTGAATAGTAAACGGACAACTCACAATAAAAACAACAACAACAACAGCGATACTCGTAGTTGTTGAACAATACTTGCTTTTGAACAGATGACAAGAGGAAAAAAAAATTTCTACGTTGAAAAAATACTGTACAGATTGCTTACATTACATATTATTCCGTAAAGCTAGTAGTAAATAGCAGAATAGTAAATTAAAATGCTTGTTATCATTATTACCATGATTCTACTTAGACGTATGTGTAATTAAGATTATTATTATATAAATAGTTTTTTTACAAGTCAAATATTTCCCAGGTTTGCGGTGTCCTTTTTTATGTAACAATGAGACATTATTTTGAACAATTGAAAGACATGATGAAAAACGTTTTCTTCTCCTTTTCGCTAAAAAATACCTGCGACACACACGACGACAATAACGGGACGGAAAGTCACTGTACAAATACAATTAATTACAAGTACACCTATTTAAGTATTTAGTTAAGTACGCGTGCAAATATAATAAATGCCACAATACAACTGTTTTCTTTATGACAGCTATAAAGCATGAGGATTTTCGTTTACGCGAGAAAAAAACTGTATTTTCTCTTTTTTTTTTAGACCGGCAGACTAAATGCATGCACAATAAGAGTAATATATGCTAGTCGATTACTGTTCTGTTTAAAAATAAGGGATTTTTTTATCATGAATCACTACACATAATGTACCATTGAAAATAATAATAATAATAATAATAATAAATACATTTGAGGTGAAGAGGAAATGCCTTTTGTAAAAACATACTTTAGAAGATAATCATTAATTAAAAATTATGTACAGACTGTGGCTACAAAACAAACAGATAACAAGAAAATAATTTAACACTATTTTGGCTGAAATGTATTGGATGTATGTAATTAGTAATTGGAGGTGGCGATATAATAGTCTAGTTAAGTAAATAAAAATATGATAATTAAATAGGTGGAGATTTTTGATATTTATTATGCTCGTCTCTCGTCGTATTCTTTCTTCACTTTTTAGAAGCCTGCATGATGATGATGATCGCGGTACATTGTGGCAGCGTTCTGACTTATAAACTGTTGCTCCACTGAATTGTTGTTGCTCGCGTTCGACAGAGACTGCTCCTCTAGCTCTTGTCCGTTGCTGCTTCCAAAGCCACCTGAGAACAAACATTTAGAGCATTACTGGTGTCATCTAAAATATTGCGATAATTAAACAGACATGTAATCAATTTAGATTTGGAAATGTACCACTTGTTAAATTTGGCATCTGATTCAGGAAGGGGAAGGGCACGGAGCCCCGCCTCAGGAGTAAATGAACACTGGCACCACCCGTTTTTATCAAATGAATCGCCTGTGCGTGCGTCATACCAACAGTGTTTATCCCGTTGATTTGGAGGATTTGGTCGCCCACCTGGAAACAAGAGCATAAATATATTTGATGTTAAAAAACGAATGAAATGCATCTGTTCAGCAGAATTCATCAAAATGCGTTTGCTCTGCATGATTAATTAGTGGAGTCAAAAAATTATTTTGCACGTTTTACCTGCATTCTTCCATCCATTGCAGCAGGACCATCTTCTGCCAGGCGAAGCACAAACAGTGGCATATTCTGGAACTCTTTGCCACCTCGTATTGAAAAGCCAAAGCCACGATTACCCCGAGACAAGTGTACAGAAAACACTTGCTCGTGTGATGTGTCTGGGTACGAGGAGGCGGCACTGTTGCTGCAAAACGTCAAAGATGAGATGTAATTTTAACTTTTAAAAATCAACTGTTGCTTAATCAATCATTGAGATCATTTCATATATCATCATTATCACGACAGAAACTCACTTTGAACCAAAATGAATGGGATTTCCTTCCGAAGAGATGAAGGCAGTGCCCATGTCGCCAGTTTGACTGCCGTCTTTCAGACTCAAGTTTTCCATGCCATCTGCCAGACCTCCGCCAGGTCCTCCTCCACCACCCATTAATGAATGATGAAGTGATTGAAGCTGCTGCTGCTGCTGTTGTTGCTGATGATGCTGCTGCATTAGGTTTTGCTGGAATTGAGATGGAGGTCCTCCGCCCGGTGAAGACATGGGAAGGGTTGATGTACTATGAAGGTGGGAGGGAGGTCCTCCAGTTGGAGTTGTTGGGGTAGTCACCGTGCCTATCGTCGGAAGCACTGAGAGCGTCAGCATGTATCCCGACTCTTTGATTAGTTGAACTACTTGAGTATGATGTAGTTGGCTAATATCTAGTTGATTTACTGCCAGAATCCTGTCCCCAACATGTAGTTCCCCACATCTGTCTGCCGGACTTCCCTCAACAATTTTTCCAATGGTGGCACCAGCTTTGCTGGCGCTTGAAATGATGACAAAACCAAAGCCCTCGCTGGGCTGTCGTCTGAGTGTAACGTGAAGAGGAGGACTGCTCGATGCGGAACCAATAGAGCCTCCCGCTATACTACCGCCTCCTCCTCCACCACCACCACCAGGACTATGTATTGGAGTAACTACCACAGTGGTGGCTGTATCTGAATTGGCACCTCCGCCTCCATAGCCTGGTCGTCTAACTGTTAGTCTAACTTTCCCTTGCGTGGAGGATCTCGCCATCAACTGAACAACGGAACGATGTGAAGCACCAATGACAGAGCAACCCTCTACAGCAATGAGTTGATCCCCCGTGTTTAGTCGACCATCCAAAGCGGCCGCCCCACCGGGAACAATGTGACCCACGCTCACTTGCGAACCTTCCTCCGTGCCGCCCACAATTCGAAATCCAAATCCCTCCTGACGTCGCTGTAGTTCTATTGTCATTTCTCCCCAATCACGGGCCAGAGGTAAATTGTTGAGATCGCCATTTCCTCCGGAAGATGGAGGATGATGACCTTCTCCGCCACCACCTCCATTATTATTGCCAGCATTATTACCATTTCCCAGTCTCTCCGCCAAAAACTGGTGATGATTAAATAGCGATGGGGCTAGTCCTCCATCTCCATTGAACAATCCGTTGTAGTCCCCTCGTCCACTTCCATCTCCCAGCATCCCTTGAGGCGTCTTCGGCCTCTCCGGCAAGTTGTCTCGGAGTCTTGGCCGGCCTCTTGCAAGTTCTGCTGTTGGCGTTTTGCTTCTTGGTGACACTCCTGGAGGTCTCGTTGCTGGCGGAAGAATTCTAGGCGTGTCCATATATCCTCCACCGCCAAAAAATCTTGCCGCTCCTCCCCCGCCGTTGTTACCACTGCCGTTGTAGGGACTGTTTGGCGGCGTCCTTTGAATTGTCAAACTGGCCTCCCTGCCGATGGGAAAGTCCTTCAGTATCTGAACCACTTGCGTGTGACTCAGTCCTCGAAGGTCCAGTCCATCCAGGGCAATCAGCCTGTCTCCTTCTTCCAGCTCACCGCAGTGACTCGCATCCAGCACCTTCTTCACCTTTTGACCTGTTACGCTATCCGCAATGGTAAAGCCAAAGCCTTGATTCCCCTTGACAATATTTACTATTAACACGGCCGCAGTCGTTGAATCCTGTTGACTGTTAGTATTATTGAGAAACATTCCACCCGGATATCTCAACTGCCCTTTGGGACTGTCCAAAAGCAAGTCCACACTTGCAGGTCTATGACCACCCCCAGGTTTCCCTCCACCCACCACCCCGAAATCCACCAGTCTGTCGTTGTTCGAAAGCTCTGGTAAACTATGCGCACTGTGGGTCAAACTATCTGGTGTGCCGGGTCTCGCCCAATCCACATGCTTCTTTTGATGATGCTGGTGATGATGATGACCATCCTCCCCACCTTCAAACGGTGCCACTGCCACTCTATTGGACTTGACCAAGGTGGTCACTATTCTTTCGCCAATCAGCTGGGAGGGATCTCTCGTGAAAAATCTGTATGACGGTCGGTGATTTTCCTGCTGATGAACTGGCTTCACTCTCAAACCACCGCTGCTCCCTGCGCTGCTGCTGCTGGGAAAGGCTGGAAGCATCGTGTTATTATTTCCGCTGCCACCACCGTTATTGTCGAGGAGGTGATGACTTTGATCGAGGATATCATTCACAGGCGTCTTCGTCCTCTGCTGCTGCTGAGAAATACTGAGTCTGTTTGGATTCTGCGGTTTGGGATTCGGCACGGGTGGCACAGGTTTAGACAAGCTTGTCGGTCTCTTTTGCGGTGGCAAGTACTGGTGGAGATGAGGGTGTTGTGGCGGTTGAGGAGGATGATGAAGAGGGGGAGGTTGGTGAGGAGGAGGAGGTTGGTCTTGATGATGGTGATGAGGGAGAAACTTTGAGGTGCTGTCCGCCTCACTGTCCGTACTCATCCCGTTGTTACCATTGGCATCGCCTTTGGAGGATCCTCCACCCTGAGCTTGCTTCGCTTGAATCACCGGATTTTCAAACTGCGTTCGTCGGTTCACATGGTCAATGTAGTAAACACCGTAGTGAGGATCCTCGATTCGCTCCCAACCAAATGGCAACTCGTCCTCGGTGCACTCCTCCAGCGACAATTTTTGTACTCTACTAAGGCGCGGATCCAGCCAGTGACTGGTGCCTGTGTTGTGATCGATGAAATATACCTCACCGTTATCCGTATACGCCATTTCCCAGTTGGCTGGCAGAGGACCTAATTCCACACCACTCCCACAACCACCACCCCCATGTCCTGGAGGGGATTGTGGAGGTGGTAGCGCCCCTCCCCCGCCGCCATTATTGTCATCATCTCCACCACCAGCACCTAAAGCCTCGACATTTGAGCGATTTCTTCTTCTCTTCCCCTCGGAACTAGGATGCATGCCGGGAAGAATTGGCCCTTTCCCTGGAGCCACTCCCCCACCATTACCTCCATCCATCATCATCATCATCATACTGTTATGATGCATTAATCCCTCCATTGTGCCACCTCCTCCTCCGTGATGATCCATCATCATGTCCCCACCAGGACCGGAACCTCCGCCAATTACTCCTCGCGTTAATCTCGCCCAAGGTTTCGGAGTGCCATAATGATTCCCTGGAAAGCAAATTAATAAAATGCATTAAAAATTGTCTTTCTCGAAATTCCCTCCCTCCACCTATAATTCTTCCCTCTTGCTAGCACACACCTGCATACACTCCACTCTCCAAAAGACTGCCGTCGCGTTCCAACTGCATAAACTCCTCAACACTCAGAAAGGTGTAGTCCACCCCATTTATTTCACCGGGGCGCGGGCTTCTCGTCGTCACAGGCACCGTTCTCAAGTACAGGTTGTCCCGAACGACGCCTTGGAGCGCGTGGTCAACACTCCCCTTCTGGAATCGCGTGTTCAGATAGCTTCTCAACTCGGGACCCAGACTCCCTGCCAGAACGAAACCACCAATTCCAAAACCACCAACACAGGCGCAGCAGAAAAGAAAAAGTGACACAGAAACACAGAGAAACCCATTAAAAAATTATGACTTTTCAAAAGTAAACAGAGCACTCTCTCTCGCCCTCCGAAAACTGACTGACTGACTGACAAACTATTCGAGTGACTCACTCACTGGCTCCACTCGACTCCACCAGCTCAAAAGCTATCCTCTAATCTCCACCAACCAACAAACTTAAATATTATTTTTGGACAGAAAATGTTTACATTGACTCATGCGTCTCCTATCCAACCGACGCGACGTGAATCACTCTTGTTTTATTTTATAAAAAAATGTTAGATAAACAAAATCGGCCTCGCAGCAATCGCGCCTTAGCAAAAAAAATCTTCAAAATAATTAGCAATTTAACTGCATGCAGGCTGTACTCGGAAATTTGATTTTAGAAAATCCCTGTTAGCTTTATGTTGACACCAAACAAGAAAAAATGTGCAAGTCGAAGGAGAGCAGCGCCACACAGAGAGAAGAGCGTTTGTCACGTCAGTCAATTAAGTTTGAGCAGCAGCAGAGTGCATGCAGCCATTATATTCTAATTGCTGAGCTGTATGACACTTGATAGTTTGTTGTTTTCAACGAAAGAGGAAAGAGAGAAATTGAGAGTTGTGCCTGAAGATTTGTTGACATGTAAAGCTAGCGTAGTTAGTTACCTCTGGGAGCGACAGTGAGAGTTGCCGAGTTCCCACGAAGACAATGGTGGAGCAGTGATATCACATCAGACTGCGTATAGCCAGCAACCTAGAAGAAGAAGGGACAACACAGAAAAAAAGAAAGAATGAAATGAAAATGACGACGACGACCATCATCATCATCATCGTGATAACAGCACATTGAACAAAGTAGTTAAAGAGTAAAAATTTAAATGTATGTATCATCAACAACCACAAATACAAAAACTCGACTTTTGTGCTGCTGCACAGTGCACAGTGCTGAGTCGTTTCCTGCATTCACAGTCGATTCATTCACAATTTAGTTTTTTATTCATTGACGTCGTGTGTACGAGAGTACTACTGCACGGAATACCTACCTATTATTATTATTATTATTATTACATGTGATGGTGACAGCTACGAAGGAGCATGTAAATGTAGTGCAGTATTTAATACTGACGATGGGCATGATCATCCTAGGATATACACAGCAGCGTAGTGTGTAGTAAAGGAAAGTCACTATCCTAGCAAAAATGTATGCTTTAGCTTTTAAGCATAGAAGCAAAGGTTAGCTTTAAATGCGCAATTAGAAATTGCATATACTAGTTGAGTTAACACTTTTGTTGCTGTTGCGACTCATTATTTACTTACTTATGAATGACGATGCTGATAATAATGTTGTGATGATCCCTCCGCTCATCATTAGCTAACTGCTGCTAACAAGTGAGGAGGATAAGTAGCAGAACATACGAAATTGTAATGAGGCTTGTAATAAAAATAAATAAATGCGAGAACACGCTTGCACGACGGCAACATTACCACACACACACACACAAACAATATGTCAACGTTGCTATGAATTTTAATTAGGAAAAAACTCGTCGCTGCTGCTAAAAACTTAAAGGAAAGCCAAAAATACACAAACTTAAATAGATTAATAATAATAAGTAGTTAGTAGTGGTGCAGCGTTGAAAACGTAAAAAAAACTAGCTGCATACACTACCATCAGCTAGCGTCGTCGTAAGGAGAAGGAAAGCGTTGTCGCAAACACTTTTCAACTGAAATTGACTAAAAAGTGATGGTGAGAATGGAAAGAGTTGTGTATCCTAAATCTCGAATCAGATCGATTGCTGGTCAACTTTTATTTGGCAGTTGTGTCGCATTGGGACTGAGTGAGAATAAAGATGATTTCAGCGCAAATACCGATTAGCAAACATTTGTTGTTGGGAAAAATGGACAAACTGCGCTGCTGCCGCTGTACATACAGTTTTAAAAGAAAGGAAAGAATAAAAGTAAAGTAATCAGATTCGATGATTGATTGAATAGTTTTGGGACAGGCAAGGCGTCTTTCTTGTTTGACTTGGTAAATCGATAAAAACACATTTGAAATAACAAATTTTAGTTGAACAACATGAGGATGTAACAGGAGTTCATGTCACTGCCGCGGCGCTAATCGCGATACACAAGGAAATAATTTAAGTGGTTAAAAAAGCGGACAATCTCTCTCGACACTCGTCTCTAGCACACACAAATGACGATCAACCACGACCAAATACTAGTCTGCTCTCCTCCACATCTACACAACTGCACATGTGCATGTGTAGCGAACGACCAACGCCAAGGTATACTAATAATAATAACAAGTTTGCGTAGACAGACACCTCTCCTCGCCTTCTTTCCATAACCCATTATTATTTAATTATTCGCTTACACACAACTTGATAGCTGCAACTCAAACTCAACTGCTACTCATCTTTTTACTGAGAGGAACCTGGGAATAGACAACCACTGGAATATTTATAGCACTATTGCCATAACCGTGTGACATGATGGCTATGCATGAAACTAATTTGTATCTCCAAAGTGTTAAATAATAATAATAAAAATAATTAATAATAATAATATTGAAAACTGTAACCTCACAGCACTCACTTTGTCTTCAACATAAATATTCTGTGCGCATTTAAAATCGTATTGCTACTTTGCTACCACATTTTTAATGACTTTGTTTTTACGGCTGCCGCCGCTGCTGCTGCTCTGGTGGATGATTTATCAGCAGAAATTTACGACACAGTTGTTATTATTATTGCTTGCCGCTGCTGCGACTACTGTAGTCGATCGATGACATAAGTGGAAAGGAACGTGCAAACATTGTTAACATTTTTAAAATAAAAAAAAACTCATTCCTTCTCCGTGCGCATTAAATAGTGTAACAGAATAATATATATAGCAGTGTAGTGGTAATTAAAAGAGCATAAAAATTGGGCAATGCACATAATATATTTGTTTCTCTTCAACTGTTTTACTAACTGTAAAATAAGCTATTTATTCACTATCCATGCACGAATTATTTTAAATCTGACATTTTAGACCTGACATACTATTTTAAAAATAAATGTTCACCAACTAACCACAACGACAGCAGCACATGCGAATATCGCCGCGTTGTTGTTGCAAAAAATGCAAACAAAGTCTCCTTCCAAATTAACACTTGCAATAATCGCCCAACAAACAGCCAGCAGCAGATTTCTTAGGAACAGAAAGGAAATATTGAGAAGATTCTCTAAATTTTTCTTTGACAAATTTTCAAGCATGAAATTCAAAGCCCATGTGCGTATCGTGGCGTGCCTGGCTGCTGCACGCCTTGTTTTTCTTGAAAGAAAAATCTTTTTCCTAACTAATTTAACTACCTATTCTACTAAATAAGCAGAAAAATACCAGATCACTGGCTGCTGCTTCTGCGAAATGCCATGCGTGCCTAATCAAAAGTCATCAAAAATAGCTGAGAAGAGCACAATTTATTTTGTCGTGGTGAAAAAGGAATTGCAAAAAGAGAACAAAGTGCACATGCTGCCGCCAGCAGCAGCAGCAGCAGCAAGTCAAGCCAAGTCAAAGTGAAAAGCTTTTTATAAAGAAAATGAAATCATCCCAAAAACAAACAAAGCGTTTCCTTTCATTTTCATTAGCCTTCTTCTTCGTCCTCTTTGACTCTTTCATGAAACATGAAAAAAAAATCTCCATCTGTCTATCTCTCTGTTGATTGACTGCTGAGATGTCTGTTTATTTTATAATTGCACAAAAAAGGAGATTGAGTCATTTTAGCCTTGTTGGTTGGGTTGGTTGGTTGGTGCTGCTACATGCCACAGAAGTAAAACAAACAAGGCGTTGTTGCCGTTGTCGTCCTTTTTTTCTACCAGACATTCAAAATATACGACACACGGTAAAAACTTTTAAAGCAAACATAGGTGGTGGCTAAAAGGAAAAAGGGTTTAAAAAAGTAATCAGTGCTGAAGAAACAACGGAGAAGGTAGAAAAAAAGAGCGAAAGTAGTTTATTTTTAAAAAGAGAGATGATAATCCCATCATTCTTTGCAATAAGACAAAGGGACGATTCTTGGAGGCAGCAAGCAGGTGACGACGACAAGGAGTTCCGACAAATTGTCATTTAAGCCGTTTAAAAGCTAAAGCTGACTTTGATGCAGTTTTAAGAAATAATGTGATGGATGATGAATGAGCGTTTAAACAGAGTGTACACACTCACGAGCATAATAAGGGCAGGCAAATAGTCACGTCACGTGTGCTTTTCAAAAAGTCAATAAGAGGACAAATGATTAGTTCATCGTGTTTATTTATTATAATGAACAGTGGCAGTCTACTAAACTTGCTGGTGACGTGAGCATACGCTATAAGAAGGGATTATCATCTTTCGTTTGGTCTCTTCTTCCGTTGGGAATAGTACTGCCATGAGTGGAGTGGAATGGAGTGACTGACGAAGCGAGACATAAAAAAGCTTTTTAATGACGTTGCTCGTCGACAAGCATTCAATTCAAGCGTGTCAGTTCATGACGGAACTGGAACTGCATCGCTGCCGCTGCTACACGCCAAACAACAGATGGATAGATAGACAGACACGAGACGGAATATGGAATGTGCGAGGCGGTTTAATGGATTTATATTATTATTTGCATATTTGAAAAGTCGTTAAAATGCTGGGGAAGACGGTTACGACGACGCAGCTGCAGGATCAACGGGGAAAGGAAAATTTAATAATAAACAAATGTGCAAAGAGAAGAGCTTGCACTTTAGATAATTAATTACATTTAACTGATTATTTTTGCTTGTACAAATGGATTGCTAATTTGTGGTTGTTGATTTTTTGTGGTTGCATAATGAATGCCTTGCTAGGGTAAACAGGATAAATTGAAGTTTGCTTACCTGTTGTCCTTGAATTTCGAGAATAATGTCGCCTGGCTGAAGATAGCCGACTGTTATCCACCGATTAATATCTTGATTGGTTATCCCTACATAAACAAACTGGCCGTTTTCCGAGCCTCCCACAATTTGAAGAGGAACCACGTGGTCGGAACTATTTGCTGAGGAAGATGACAGTTCACCTGCACCTCCTCCGGCGGAGTTACTGCCCTCAACACCGTCACCACCGTTACTAGCACTATTACTAGGATCACCACTAGTTGTACCACTGTCACCACCATCGCCCATCATCGGATCATCTTTCATTCCTCCGCCTCCTCCACCCTGTGAGGCTGACATGGGCGTTGATGGGCTATTATTGTAATCGTCAAGAACACTGGATGGTGATTGCTGCGGCGGCGTTAACACAACTTGTCTGAGAAGTTGACTCCAATGACCCCCTCCATTGCGAATTTCCTCAAACAAGTCTCTCTGATTATTATGAACATTCACTCCACTACTATTTAACATGAGCATGTCACCTTCTCCTCCCCCACCTCCATCCTCCTCTAACATTATCATCATCCCACTATTATTGTTGGGATCATTCGGATTACTACTGTTACTGTTGCTATTGTGATTATTATTATTATTACTACTAAAACTAACTGTTCTTCCTCCTCCCCCACGAAGATAACTGCTTCCCCCGTTTGTATTGTTGCTCAAATTCCCGTTGTTATCACCATTATAGCCAAGATGATAACCGCTCTCCTCATTGCTATTCATCATCATCCCCATCATTCCACCACCACCACCACCCCCTCCATGGGGTGGTGGTGCTGGAGGACTGTAGAATGGTGGTTGCTGGGAATGGTGAGGAGGGGATATCGACGACATCATCCCACTGTCCGGCATCTTGACAATATTTTGAAAAGTTTTTTCTACACAAATTATATGACTTGGTTTCCTTAGACTTGCTTGACATAAAACATTTAATCAAAACTACTTTATTTCGTTTTCTTTAAATTCTTTTCTGGAAGCTCTCGTTTCCTTGTGGTCCTTCGTATCTTGACAAGTTGATTTTTGTTCAGTCAGTCAATTAATTTTTTTAGCTATATCTCCTCGATTGGAAGTCGACGACGAGTTTAAAGCAGCTTAGCATGGAATGCTTTCGAATCGTTTGGCTTATTGGCACGTTCACTATATACCTTTCCCCAAGAAGACACCCCTCCACACAGTTTCCAAGGCTTGGCGGTGATTACTTTTGGCACAGGACACGTTAAAATACAAAAAGTTTTACGTTGTTGATGATGATGACAAGGAGCAAAGGATTTGTTCTTTAGACTTTTTACAAGAATAATTGTGCAGTTATGTCAGTGGACGGATCGTCTTCTGCTCGCATACTAAATCAAGCAGTAGTTAAACCGCATTAATTAACTTTACGGACAAGGCACTTTCGTTGAGAAGTATCCTCTGCAGAGAGGAAAACGTCGATTTTGTGGGATTGAGTAGAGTTTGTTGAGGTTGACTGCTCTCGTTTTACTCGGTAGCTAAAAGAGACAACAAGGAAGTCACTCACAGTTTGGCAGCAGACAGCTAAAATAACTGACGTGAGATGAGGAATTAAAAAATAATCAGTCGCAGTGAGCAAACAGCGAGGATAAAAGAGGACAACGACAATAAACTATTTCGTGTGGTCGGTTGTTGGGTATTAAACTGCTGGTTGGTGGGAGATGATGATAAGCTGTATTATTAAATACATAAACAGACGCACGCTAAACACAACAAATGATAAGGATTAGAGCTTATCTTGTTTTCCCAAAGTGAAATATCCGTACGTAGTGTTGACGACGATGATGAGCTTGCGCTGCTGCTGCTGCCGTTCATATTTTTCTTCGTGACGACTACAAACTTTTACTACTGGACGGATTAACGTTAATACCGGTTTAATCAGTGTACTTATCACAATAAAATTATTATACTTGGCGCAGGAAAAGTTAAAATCCATTCCACAGAATCATTAATAAAGTTATTATGACGGTCAACGTCCAATGTCCTTCATCAACTTGAGTTCGTATCAATGCACTTTTTCTTGTTATCTTTGAAACAAATAAACCATCATTTTGTTCTTGATAATAACCGCACCAATTATTATCATTATTTATTTCACTCACAGTCACATTGATTGAATATTTTCAAGCGTGAGGTTAATTTATTTTAAAGCGGCGACACTATGAAAAATGACACTTTTGATGACATAATCACACACACAATTTATTATTTTTAAAAGGAGAATAATGTGCTTTCAAAAGTTAAGTTGAACAATGCACCGGATTAAAAGTAAACAATTATGCAGCATGTTCTTAATGATACAATAATAAAAACGTTTAAGACAACAATTGACAATGGCTTTGAAATCTACTATCACCACTCCCTTTCAAACTGAAATTTGATAATGACACGAACAGTAGTAGTGGTAAATTAATTGTAATTGTTAATTTCCTCTTTTGATTTTGTCGTCAAGACGATGCTGACAAAAGTTAGTAGGCCGACGACTGCAGTAATATTAATAGTAAAAAAATAATATTAAAAATAGGCAGTTGTAATGGAAGAACTGCTGTTCACAGTCATTTTTTTCCTTTTCCCATCGTCGCCTTCCTCGTCTTTATCTTGATTAATGTCGTTAGCGACAGAGTGATGACACTCGTAGTAGCAGTAGTAATATTTATATTTCCGTTTCCTCGCCACCACCGTCATTTTGAAAAACTGACAGAGTTACAACAACCGTTTGGTTTTCGTGCACTTTGAAACAAGCCAAGGTAGTAATAATAACATGTTGCATTACTCTTTGATTTGTTGTCTGTTATTTTGGCAGAGCAGTAATCCGAGTGCCCAAAAGTTTCATTCATCCTGCTGCAAATGTCGTGTATTTACTTATTTATTTATTTACTCTTTTCGCTGTCATTGACAAAATGCCGATGATGATCACTCATCCGTCCTCGTCGTCGCCACAGCAACAAAACGGAAAACAAGTCAACTTCCATTTTCGTTTCATTATCCTCAAAGCAGCACACGGAGAAAATTGGCCAGAAACATGGACTCAAGTCGAAATCTTTCTCTTTCTATCATCATAATTAACTGCAAAAACAGCTGAAATTTATTCAACTTTTTTTTAAATCGCGGATTGGTAATCAATTTTTTTTTCAGCTTAATCAAAATGATAAGCGTGCAAATTATTAAGGCACTTGTTCTTCTCCTGCTGCTGCTGCTCACTGCTCAACCCTTCTTCTCCAACAAAACACATTTTTCTTCACCCTTTCAATATTTTGCCTTTACATTTTTTCACAAAATATCTCAATGCGAAAATGCGAATGACTGACTACCACCACAAAAGAGCACAACAGTTTTTTTTTCGATGAATGTATTTTTTTTTTACCAATAAAATGAATTAATAGATTTTGCACAAAATTAAATTTTCCTCTTCCTGATTCCTTCAAAAACTCACATGCACACACACAGTTTCTCGCTGGCGTCGTCCTCTCAAAAACTCAATCTCTCTCTCTATTTCACCTTGTCTATTGATCTGCTTCTTGCTCAATTAAATATTTTTTAACTAACCAACCAAGCAACCAGGTAGTATGCATGTAATGTGTGTGTATGTGTAAATATGTGTATGCAATGCAGTTGTCAAATGTTTGATTATTGCTGTGTGGCTGCTGCTGGCTGCTCTGCTGCTGTTGCTGCTACTACCACTGCTTCTATTTTATTTTTTTATTATTATTTTTGTCGAAGATGATGGTTGTGAATTGTGAATTGTTGTACTGGTCGTCGTCGTCGTAGTAGTAGTAGTAGCTTTACTTTACTAGCAATAATAATAGTAGATGGTGGTGGGACGACATCATTTTCATCATCATCATCATCATCATCTCCTCGATTTTCGTCACTCTTCTACCAACCACACATTATTATTATTGTACACGCATTTCAGATTACATACTTACTACCAGTTAAAGAAGTAGGCTTGCGATTGCCATAATAATGCTCTGCATTGTGGAAAAAAATGAAAAGTGAGCAGCCGAAGATGTTGGCAAGCGAGAGGTATCCATCTCCTCTCCACTTGGGATGCTTTTTTCTCTCTTCCTAAAAAATACACACATTCAGCCAACATTTGCATTGCATTACACATTTTTATTATTGCTACCCATTTCTACTCTTATCATTAGGCATATAGGCAAACAGCCATGCATTATTATTATTCATTCCCTTCTCGTCTCTCTGTTACAGAGTTATTGGTCGTGCTGTGCTCAAGTTGGGAAAATAATGGAGAGGATACGAGAAGGACAGGACGACGACGAGAAGGGAAAAGGAGCAACAATGAGAAGAAGAGAGGCAAACAATGCAAATGCAAGCAGGCAGAGAGCTAGGCAATAATGTGTGGATGCCCTGCCATGCATCTTCTTAACTTTTGTGTGATGCGGAGGAATGTTCTCTTCTCAACTGCGACATTCAACATGAGTGGAGATGGAAGGAGGAGGAGGAGGTGGAAAGGAGATTGCCAAGCAAAAGCAGGTTTATCAGCACCAGCATCATCCTCAAATCATGAGATAAGTGTGTGTGCATATAATATTATTATGGTGAGATGAGACGAACGACGGAGGTTTTTTCCTGCCGCACATCTCCTTAGGGGAATGTCCACACAAATTGAAATGTTCACCTGGGCTAGCGAGCTCAAGTACTTTCCGTTCGAAAAGACTGTGCAAGCGACAGTTGGTTGATGGCGGTGCAAGGTGTGAACGGTGTCCTGCTGTAAAACTAAATGACTCATGTGTGTGTATGTACCACCAGCAGGATAAGAATAAGAGCAGAATAAGGATGCATTTTATCATGAAAAAGGATTGACGGAAAAAGTTGGGCATGCTAGAAACGAGCAAAGGAATGAATAGGGAGGCAGTCATCATCTAATACACATTATTACATTTCGAAAGTATACTGTGGTCGCTCTGAGGAGCAGGAGCGGATTCAGACTTTTACAATTGTTCAAGACATGGCATTGCATTGCAGTGCGCTGCATTGTTTGGATTATTGTTGTCGTGTACATAAAGTCGTCTTTCGTTTCGTCATCATCATAATATTACTACTACTTAACTTGCTCTGATGCGAGCTGACTAACAAGAGCAAGAAAAAAAGAAGACTCATGAAAAAAATGAAACGATTTTTCTCTTCTTCTTCGTCTTCTTCTTGAAAGAGAGGATGGATGAATGACTGGCACCACACCACTTTTAAAACGAGTTGCTTCTTACTTTACTTACTTCAATAGTCATCCATTCCTCTACGCTCTGCTCATTTAGGGCGCTGTTCACACGCCACACTCAGCAGTACATGTTTTCAAAAGGTGCATTTAGCCATGTTCGAAAAAAAGATAATTGCACACGGGTACGAGTTGATGGTAGCCGCAAAAAGGAAAAGTGAACGCACCCCAACGTGTTGTTGGTCATCCCATCTCCTTAAATACTTTGCTTCTATCTATGCTGCCGTAAACGCTTGCATTTTTATACACGGTTATCTGCTTACTTACTCACATCTACAACTTTACCAACGCAAGCAACGGCGGCGACAACCAAAAAACCAAACATTTTAAAGCTGTTTGAAAGACGACGCTGCTGCTGCTTCTTGCTCTGGTCATCATCAACCTTTTTTTTTACTGTAGACATGCAGGAGTTATCTTGCATGGTGGTGGTGGTGGTTAGATGATCGTTTAGTTTTTAAAAAATATTCAAAGCTTCCTCTTCAGTTTTACACGCTGTTGTTGTTGTTGTCGTGAGAAAGTGTAAACTGGCTTTTTCTACGACGACGACACAAAAGTGTG
>JAHZMT010002245.1:0-10591 GCA_027743785.1 Sinhomidia bicolor
TTTTAAGAATGCTACAATTTGAGTTATTTATCCTCCCAGAATGAATGATTTTTGAAAAGTTATGGGGAGCTTAGGGTGCCTATTATTACAATAATTCTTTGTTTCTGTTGAAATGCATTTTTGAGCAAAAACAAATAACTTGTATAAAAAACATTGTGTACGTCAACAATTGATAATAACGCATGACAATAAATTACCTGGTCGGTTATTAGGCTTCACGACTGGGCGGCTTCCTGATGTTAGTTGCACAGCTCCTCCTCCTCCGTCTTCTTCTTCTTCTTGTGTCTGTTGAAGTTTGAGAATAAATTAAATAAACTATGGGAAAAGAATCTTGCTGCATAATTTATCAACTATTATTATCGTTTTATCTTGCATTTTTGTCTTTACGTTTAACTATTATTTTAACGGTAGACGAGTATCATACTTGGATTATATATGCTATTAATATTATGATTCCAACACTTACTAAATCATTACTGTCATCAGAGAAGAATTGATCTAGCTGATCTTGTACCCAGTCCACAAAAGAGCTTACACGAGCAAAAGTATTGTAGTTTTGACAATACTTCTTTTCGTCTAGAGTTCTTTTGTCCACGTTACTGGCAATGCCCTGTGGATGTGTTAGGTAAAGAGGTGGTTAAAATGCCATCAAAGCTGTATGGGGGTACAATGAGAAAAATAAATATATCTATCTACTTACCTGTACATAAAGTCGCTTTGTCAAATCATCCAAAAATACAAGACCTCCTCCTGACAAAATTGCATTAAAAATATAAGAAATTAAATGCTAGCACACAGTTTTAGTTCTTAGCAAGAATGATAGATTGTACATTTTTTTGTAAAAGTACCTGAATCTCCAGAGCAAACGGATGATCCTAGATTGATAATAAACAAAAAGACAAGATGCATTTTTCTATACTTTGATTAAAAAACAAACTACAACATTTGATCATTAATATTACCAACCTTTTGAGTATCCAGCACAAAACTCAACACTTGTGAGCTCTTTTCCTAATGCAAAATTACAAATTTGGTTTTGAGTCACAGGAAGTCGTGCAAAATTTAATTTTTGCGTTAACTTTGCAGTTTCATCCAATCCAAAACCCGATATCTAAAGTATCAAAAATGCATTACTTTCTAATTATTGGACTTGTTTGAAAAAGTATTTTAGACTACAAGAACATAATTTTAATTAAGGATTTTCGCACCATTCCTGTTCCATCAATTTGCTTATTGGCCATTTCTCGGGATGGAAAACAAACGGGAGAAATATATCTTGAAAGATTAACCGTACCGTTTAACTTTATTATGGCAATATCATTTTGAACTCGATTGTAGTCGTAATTGGGATGAACCTTTGCTGCTTTCACCTAAAAATCTTATTCCTTTAGTTATATGAGTTCAAAATATACAATTCAAAGTTTACTGAAAAATAAATAAATTGTTTTACTTGAAATATTTGAGCTCCTGGTGTTTGCTCATTCTCCCAGTAATTGGAACTGACTGATCCTAACACCACGCGAAAATCTGCGAGTGGACGCGTCTTGTGCGATCTTAAAGTACTTGTCACGCAATGAGCTAAATACAGAATCAAAGAAGATTACTGTCTTTGAAATTATCTACGTAATGTCTCTACACTTCCAAAAACTTTGTATTGCCATTTTTACCTGCAGTAATTACCAAGAATCCTTTGTTTGATGGAGTGACAAGTGAGCCTCCACAGTAGAAGTAGAAATTTGTCCCAGGACCGTTTGATCGAAAAATAGCTGCATGCCAGGGAAAATTCTCCCTTGTTGCAGATTCACCAAAAACGACAACGGGCGCACTTCCTGTGACATCTACACTAGGCTTTCCACAGTCTTTTTTAAAAAAACAAATACAAATTATGAATTATGATTGAATTTAGGCTTGTAAATATAATGATTTTACTTAAATTACACTGATTTTACCAAGTCTGCAAGCAAATTCTTCATAATGAGCTGTCCTTGACCACCTTCCATTTTGCAAGCATGTCATTCTTCCATTCTCAAATTCCCCGTAAGGCGAAACATAGTGGCGTGCACATTGGTAGATCACTGTTGTTCCCGGAGGTAGCTCTTCATTGCATTCAATAGACACACCAGTTCTAGGATCTTGACATTCTATTACCATGCCCTATTATGGATCAACATTATATTCACAAATTACACGGGTAGACTTACGAACATATTTGCTGTGAACTGTTGCAAAATAATTTGCTTTAAATACTTATTTATGAAGTACTCACAGTTCGTGGTCGCAGGGACGAGCAATATTCCCCGGAAATTGGGGGGAATAATTGCAAGACTAGGGCTGCTGCACTTTAAAAAGCGTTCGTTCACTCTCACTGCAAGGTCATGACTGAAGGATATGATTCTTTAGCTCAGTGGGTTAAACCGAATCTTTGTTCAACAAAATTCTACTCAAAGCTCTGTTCTTTGAACTTTTCTGTGTATTGCAGAGAATGATAGATGAGCCGTGTCAAATCTGTCGAGTCATAAAACTCTAACCAACCAAACCATTCAATAAAGCAGACAAAGGAACACCGTATGAGCAACATGATCGACCCAATATCCCATTGGATTTCCTGAATTTTAGAATTTTTTCAACGATAGAAATCATACATTGTAAGTGTGAATTTGTCTTTGTTATCAAACCTGTTTCAAAAAGGATCCATGCATCCATATGGATTTTCAAAAGTCATTGTGACAGTTTGGGCATCCAAATAAGAACATTTTGTATTTTTTTGTAGATTACGTGAGTGATAAAAGGTGTGTTATTGTGTTTGTGTAGGTCTGGGTCATGGATAGAAACTTGATAATAAGTGTTAAGTGGATGAAATGATGCGAAAGATTGTTTGTTATGATTGCATCTTCAGATGGTACAAAATGATGACCTTGTCTGTGCAAACAACCAGTTTCAGAAAGAGAAAAGTAGGGAAGATCGTGAGTTTGTCAACATGCTTTTTCAGTAATATTTACCTATGTGATTATTAAACAAACTCATAAAGCCTTTAGGTATTAATATCAGCGAAAAAAAACATTGGTAATGGATATTTACTTTTCTCTGTTAAGTTAATGGTTAGGTTAGATATTTGTTATTATGCAGAGTTATAAAAAAATTGAATCGTTTAAATCCGGATAATATTTTGAGTCGCAAGAGTTTAGTGAATTTCAAGAAAATAATATTTTGCTTATTAATATTTCCAACAATAATCATTGAGACTGTCATTAATTCTAAATGCTAGAATTTACAATCAGCTATATATTATTTTTTGAATAGTGATGGAAAGTCATTTCAACAAACAGTGTAATATGTAGACACAATTATACTTTACTAATAAAGGTAAAAAAAATATTTATACATTGCATCGCATTTTTGCTTCTAACGAGAAAATAATACAGAATTCAATGTCTGGTTTCTGATAGAATGTACGACAGTAGGAGTCATTATTACTTTACTTTACGTGACAAAGTTTTTATCTTTACATTTGCTCGGTGTTGCCTGTACCCCATTTAAGTTGAGTTACGACATTAAATTTATAATTGCCTGCCGTAACATTCAAAACCGATACAAATACCAACTCTCAAGAAATATTTTTAACAACAAATGAGAATTAATCAGTACACGACTGAAATCACAATTAACCACTTGTCATTTTATCAAGATTATGCAAAACTTGACTTCCTTCCGAATCTCCACGTGAAAAGTGTCATAACTCTACAACAAAGTCTCATCATTCTAACATATAACTTCTTGTGATGTTACAATGATGATACAAAAACAGCGCAACAAATGGAAGCTTTGTAATAGTGTGACTTTATATGGTCATGATCATTTTCGTCGTAAGCAAGCATCCTTCACAACACACATAAGCTTGCATAAACAAAGATTATACCTTTATTTATTGCCTTTCATTGTTGTTGCATTATCTAGTGTAGAATTCAACTCTAACTTTCCCTTTCTGCGACCAGAAAGGAAAATCATTAAAAACATATTATTCTTATGACGCTCCGTACAATACTGTATATACCGACTGGCACAGGCATAATAGTACGCACCTACCTTTTCACAATGTACCCTGTACTAATGCTCCATTGACTGACAAGAAGAAGATTGATTCTACATGCTGACTTGATTTGGATAGATGCAATATAATATAGGTAGTAATCTGTGTATGTATATATCTTAGTCAGTTATTTGTGCACGCATTCGTGCTACCTATAAAATGTATAATAATAATAATAAGACAGTTGAACAGCATGCAAATCTTATCGTGCAAAAACATCTTTATTACATTTTTTGCAAACAAGCTAGTACAAACAGTAATAAGAAAACTGTATCAATAAGCTAATCAAAAATCACAAATAAGCTGCTAAGCATCACATCGCGTAGAGTGACTATTATGGTGTAGAGCAGCTTTGTGATTGAAAACTCACTTTCCTGACGAAAAGCAAGTTACGTTTTTCCTCTTGTTGTTGTCTATTACATCACAATTAATTGCAGTATTCCTGTGCGCAGGTAGGTAATAAGGTACAAAGTGTGTAGGTAGTAATGAAAAAAAATATTATGTAAACACAATTTATTCTTTAGTGTAAGAATCGAGAGAAAAAAGCGTGTTGCGTACAAACGTTATAATAATCAAATCAAAGAACAAAAATCTGTCTGCCAAGGAATTACAGCGCAATATCCGCATACTTCTTCACTTGTTGGTTTTTTGCTCTTCACTTTTCATACGACATAAAGGTTATTTTGCATTTTGTTTGTTATAATTTATATATTAGGCATCAACAAGAAGTGTAATGCACTTTTAATGATATAATATGTCAAAATTGACATGACATAATCAATGGACAAATTTTTAACATCAAAATGCACAGGATCGTTAAAAATGTATGTACACACTTACATAATGTATGCTTACTAGACAATGTTTGCAATGTGAACAATGAAGGTTTGATTAAAGTAAAATATAAAATTGTATAAGCCAAGTCTATAATGTATAAATGAGTGCTTTAAAAATACTTTGCGTTTGTGGTGGCCTGGCCTGTTGCACAAGATGATGATGACCTGACATCCTCAGATATTTATGAAAATAATACATCACTTCCTTTCAGTCAGTCAGTCAGTCTTGAATATCAGATTGCATAGAGCATTTTACAATGCATTTATCATAAAAAGCCGTTTTTTCTGTGTTAATGATGATGGGTTTCTTAATTCACAGCAAATTTTGTGTGTTTTCATGCATCTTGTTTGAAATTTTGATAACAGTGGTTATTGTTGCCGGTGCGAAAAACAGAACGTGGGAAGGAACTTTGATCTTCCAAGAAGATTTCGAGGGTGAAGAGCTGAGCTCAAAATGGGAAAAAGTAGGAAGCTGTGAAGGTACTCCATTTTTGTGTGTGGGGATTGAAAGTGTCACTTCATAAAAAAATAAATATGCGTACTATTGTTGTTGTTTTTCTTTCTTTACTGTTGTTCCAGGTAAGGGACAGAAGGATAAAAATTTAGAATGTTTTACCGACCGGGATGACAATGTTCGATTGAGGAATGGAGTTCTTATCATAGAAGCTAGCCCAGAAGACTATGAACCTTTAGAGTTATGGGCCAAGTCAAAAAATTATACAAGTGGGAGGGTGAAAATGACAAATGATTTAGGATTCAAGCATGGATCTTACGTAGTCAGAGCACGGCTGGCCAAGGGCACTCATCTTCTTTCCTCTATTTATCTCATGCCAGCATACCAGGATCACGACAATTGTAAGTATGAAGAAGTAGATATAGCTCAAGGGCGAGGACAAAGAACGGCTACTGTAATAGTTGGGGCACTTTATGGAAGACAATGGAACCATGCTTCAGTTCGCCGGGCGGAAAAGGTGTTGAAAAATGTGGATTTGAGTGAAGGATTTCACGAGTTTGCTCTGGTGTGGAAAAAATACAGAATGGAATGGTTTGTAGATGGACAACTGATTTATACTGTGCCCATGTATTATTATTCAGATTGGTTGCTTCATGACGAGTCCAATCTGCCATGCAATCATAATAAAAAATTGTTTCAGCAAGAGTTGCAATTAAACTTGGGACTTGCTGTTGGTGGATCCATGTTTCCCCAGGCGGCTTATGGTGATCTCACACAAGAAATTGCTTGGAATTGGACCAAGCCCACTCTTGAAATTGACTGGGTAAAGATATACCAGTTGAGAGACCAATGAATGGAGAGTGCATGGAAAATTACTGCAAATATTATACGGTTTCAGTAAGCAGTTAAGATGAGTTGCATTGAGGAAATTAATAGCAGAGATTTTTACGTTTGAGCATCTATATAATATGTGTAAATGCTAGCATTTTGTTATTTATTTAATGTTGACTATTTATACGAATAATGAATTTTCTAGAAACGCAATAAAAAAGTCAAGTTTATTTAAAAACACTAAAACCTTAATATATTATGCATGCATTACAATCTAGTAGTATTTATTAACAAGAACATGTACACGGAATGAAAGCGTATGTACATAAAAAATTTAATTGAAATCAAGGTGTCAGCCAAACAAAACGTGATTAACCAAATGGACAGCATCCTTGTCCAACATCTTGAACAGAGTAGCATGTAGAATTATCCGCATTACAAAGAACGTCCGTGAAGTCACTGTGAAATGTAATGTAAATTTATATTTTTTAGGAACAACAATTTTACATTTTAAAATTTGGTTAAAAATGTGTGTTTTACTTACTGCCTGTAAAGGTTGAAACTGTCAGTGGTTATTTTGTAATTTTCACGCAACCATTCGATAAAGTTTTTCATCCATTTTTTGGGCACGTTTCCATTCTAACAAACATTTAAAACGTTAATATGATAGACACAAATAAAAGTGTATAAATCATAGGTCAATTTGTTGTTATATTACCATCATTGCTGTAAATAAAGTTGGTGGAATTTCATCAGCTTTGGGCTTAATTGGGTTGGTTGGAAATACAATTAAACCATCAGACGACTCTGGGGCATCATGATAAGCAATAGCCAGAGAAATCAGAGCCCTCTTTTCTGCAATGGAAATGTATAATTTGTATTTAAAAAAAGAATAAAATATATTAATGCGGTCTAATATCTTGGGAATGTTTCCCTCACCTGCATCCGACAATCTTCTAAAGAACCAAGTGTTTTGAAGCCATCCAGTAGTATCAACTGGTCCACAATGAGACAAAGCAATCATGGCACAGAATGCCACTGCCACCCCCAAAATTATAGTCTTACTCCTCATCTCAACTATTTTTCTTTCAAAAACTTTTCAAAATATTTTATTAATTTAAATTTATACAAAACTTAATTGGTGTCTCGTTTGGTCAACTCTTTGAAAGTTAAAACTGAACTGACTTGACGACTTGCAGATGCAACCCTACAAGGAAAATTTGTTTTTTACGTTTTAATCAGTTAAGTAGAGAGCGTTTCGTGATGTCCACTTTTTAATCTTTTTGATATTTGGCGACAATTAAACGATCTGTAAGTGCCATTTATACTAATACACGAAGAAAATACATACGCAATTACTTGCTGAAAACATGAGAATGCCTACATTCATTTTGAATTACGTAAAGGGTGTTTTACGAAATACATGCAGATAAGAGACTTTTTACTATTTACATACTATCAGGTACAGTTATGTTTATGTTCCAAATAATCAATCACTGCATAAATTAATCGATTTGTCACCTCATTGGTGGTTCAAAAACGTAAATTAAACACGTAAGTAAACTCAACTCCCCTCCAGTCATGAAACACGGTGAAATATTGTAGTGAAAATATATGACATCGACTTGGCTTACATGAGATTCGGCATGTTCATATTTATTATACCTAATCATAGTATGTGTGTGGTGTGTTAGTAGAAAAAATAATAATATTTAAGAGAGCACGTAGTCGGGACTCAACAATTTTGCACACCTCTAGTACAAATTAGGCTTGCATTTTGCATTATTGTTTACCTTACTCCTCCATTGTTATTAATAATATAAATTTTGTTACAGTGTCATTTCCTTTTCCTGCCATAAACAAACAAAGCAGAGCTCTAGTGATTTCTGCGTTGCCTTCCTTCACTCTCGTTGTCGTCGTACATTTTTTTATATTTTAATTGCGTTCAACTTTAAAACAGATTGTTTTGCTTACTCTTATTCATTATTTAATCTATTTATCTTTACAGTAGCCAATTTAAATCAATCATTTTCCGATATGAAGGAAATGAGCGGAAGCAAATCGATAGGAAGTTTGACTTCCATTCTGTCTCTTCCGCAAATTGTAAAAATACACACATACATACATAGAACACAA
Organism: Sinhomidia bicolor; assembly: GCA_027743785.1. NCBI lineage: Eukaryota > Metazoa > Arthropoda > Collembola > Entomobryomorpha > Entomobryidae > Sinhomidia > Sinhomidia bicolor. The sequence goes on from JAHZMT010002245.1 coordinate 8,345, forward strand.
TAACAAGGACGAATCTATTGTTGGCCTGCCTGACACGCATAGGCAAATGAATCCGATATTTGACAAATATAGGTAGTATTAAAAATTTATTGAATATTAATACGTAGTACTATGATAGACAACACAACAATAATTGAAATATTATCCGAGGATGAGAAATATTATTTTTTTAATTATCTACAGTAAACACGAAATGTTTTTGCATTTATTGCATTCAAAAAAATAATTAAATTTTATCAATAAACATTTTGTTTGTTTTTTCGAAAAGTTGCATGAATGAAGCAACGTCAATATGCAAATAAATAATTAGTAATGTTATAGACGTGTTTGATATGGAAGTGTTAATTACATACAACTGTTTACACAACGTAGATTATTGAACTATCAAGTGGTCATACTCTTATCGTGTGTCCACACAGTTNGTCAATATGCAAATAAATAATTAGTAATGTTATAGACGTGTTTGATATGGAAGTGTTAATTACATACAACTGTTTACACAACGTAGATTATTGAACTATCAAGTGGTCATACTCTTATCGTGTGTCCACACAGTTAAAAATCCCGAAAAGAAGTCGGTACAGCATCAAAGCTTTGTCCTTTCCACTAACCTTTCATAGAACTTAACAACTTAATACTCGTATGAGGTACTCTACTCTATCAATAATTATTAATTGCCACTTATCAATCATGAATTAGTCGTGAATGTCGTGCAGAGTGAGTGACGCGCGTATCGTTACTTGTCTCATCATGACGCTTGGAAGTGCATTGCGTATCTTGATTCAAGTGTAAAATTTCTTTGGTAAAATGCGATTTTAATTATTTTATTCTAAGTGCAGTTAACAATCATTTGCATATATCCCGTTCAAATCCCAAATCACATGATCTACAAACCACCATACCATGACTCAATCATAACAAGTGACCCAACAATCTACGAAAATTAATTTACGAATATATTGCAATTTTTCAACTGACAATCAGGTGCGCATTCATTATAATTATGATAAATGTGTGTAAAATATAAATACGGCAGTACAGTAAATGCATTACAGTAAAGTAAAAAGAACTTGATAACGATCACCAACAACTTCTTTCCGGGGACTTTCCCAACATGATAAAGTAGTATGTTGCTTTTCTGGTTTTATACATTTTAATTTAACCTTGAACATCACTGATAATGACGAGTAATGAATTGAAAAAACGATTGTGTAAATTAAACAACAATTAAATAATAATAATAATAATCACATAAAATAAATGAAAATGAGTGAATAAAGTGACATACTACTACGAAAGTGAGATAAATTACTAATAAAATACGTAGGTACGATCCATACTACTATATTAAGTTTTCAATAATAATAATAATCACATAAAATAAATGAAAATGAGTGAATAAAGTGACATACTACTACGAAAGTGAGATAAATTACTAATAAAATACGTAGGTACGATCCATACTACTGTATTAAGTTTTCCCATGTCGCTATTTTGTTAAAAAATCAAGTAATTAATTATTGTCAAAGAGGCTGGTGCAAACAAATGTTTTTGTAGGAATGGCTATAAAATGACCTATACATGGGAAGGAGCATGTTAAAATTGAAAAGCGTTTTCTTACAATTTTATGGTCAAATCATCACCAACCAATTTAAACTCTGCTTTAGAGTGGTGCTAACTGGATACCTAAAGACTTGTTAAACAAGCACGGGTCCATGAATGAGACGCGTGACGCATAATTTGTAAATATAGACTTTAAGCAGTATATAACATCAGTGTAGGCACTGTAGGTTAGTTAGTGGTTCTTGATATTGATTACTGTAGTACGAGGTGATAATATGGAATGAAGGATTTATGAATTTGTTAAATCGACTAATTTCGTTTGGATTTTCAAGGAAAGGTCATGGTAAGTAGGTACGCATATTTGGCTTTTCCACATTGTCTTCAAAAAAGCATTAACATTTAAATATAAATATGCCATCAGTCAGTTCAGGACACCTGGGTGTTTTATGTAGTGAGCATATTGTTCACAATTCGCATACTGTGTGAGAGTAATAATTTAAATGTACATAGAAATGTTATACTACATTGAAAGCAGTTGGGTTCAAATTAGTACGGACGATTACCACAATACTACGCGTAAAATGGCTTTTATTTTAAGATTCTTATTGCTTCGTGTTGATTATTCAATGGATGCTTAAAATAATTAATACATGTGTTACTCATCAATTGCGTGCAATGAATTTA
>JAHZMT010002246.1:0-11110 GCA_027743785.1 Sinhomidia bicolor
AAAAGATAATTATTGTTAAAATTTGTTCCTTATCGTGTGATACGAATAAAGAATCTTCTGAAAAGTGAAATAAGTTGGAGAGTAGAATATATTTATCGGTTGTTACTTCTGCCCCCCACACATGGAACACATTATGGCAGACTTGCAAAATCACATTTTCTATCGAATGAAACTGATGAAGCAAGAGTATAAGTACAGTGAACTAAGTTAAATATAACAAGTGAGGGAACGAAACAACAAGAGGAAAGTAAAAGGAAAGTTGATAGAAAGTAGAAGATTTTACGTAGATTGCTACGGAATTTAATGAAACCATAATATATAACAATATAGTTGTATTATTAGTAGTAGTATGAACATATGGGCTGTCCTGATTTCAAAGTTTTATTATTTTCCCTTTTCTCCTTTTCATTTCATTTTAAACAAAGCTCATGTAATAATGTTTGGCGGAATGAACTAAAACGTTTCAATAAAGAATGAGTAAAGAGAGAGAGAGAGAGATGAGAAGGAAAAGAAAAAGGAGGCTTTTCTTTTTTCAGTGATTTTCATCTTTTCCTAAAATCAAAGTCGAAACAAAATGCATTTATACATTTTAGGCGCAAAAAGCAAACTCAGACATTACCGCAAAAAAACGTACCCGCGTACTATACGTGCCTATCTACTCTCTCTCTCTCTCTCTCTGCATTTACATAAATTGAGTTAATACTTTTTTGCCAACATTTGAATACCTCCCAGAAAGCTGAGCTTATCATCTGTTAATACTTTCATTTCACTATAGTTAATTTAACTAGTTTTGTGATCAAGTAGAACACCAGGAAAATGTAAAACTAGAGACACGTCATTTTCTCACATGCAGTTTGCTTTGTTTCCTGGAGTTATTTTTTTGCAAAGATTTCTCAATCATGATAACTTGGTTAGTCCCTCGCGGAAGGAAGAAATCACAGTAATTCGCTCAATTTTACTTCTTTACTGGAATTATACTCGTTCGTACTAGCTGGATGAATTGCTTTTCTTTTTTTCTGCAGTAACTATACAGGCATACAGCACAGCAGCAGCACAGTGTACAATGCTTGGAAAGTCATTAAGGAAGAGTTAGTTGGGAGAGAAGCTTGGAGAGAGGCTATATGAAAAAAATTGGTTGATGATGGCTTAAAGCTTATCTATCTTTGTATATCTTCTCTTTCATTTTGTAACTGTTGTATTACTTTCTTTAAATCTCACTCAACACTTTAATGGACATAGGAACATATATGTATATACCTACATACACAATACACACAAGAATAGATTTGATATATAGGGACCTGAAATGTAATCAACAAAGAAAGGAGAACTCAATCAAGTGGAGCATTAGTGGCAATAGTTTTGTAAATGCGGGCTTACTCACTCTCTGAGAGTGAGTGAGCTTTCCATGTTGCTTTTTTACGCACATTATATAATGGAGATGCACTCAATCTTCTCTTGATAATAATATCCCACCATTTCCCCCCTTTTGCTGATTTCCTATCTCGTATCTTGCGTCTTCTCAATTTCAATCTTTTTTAAAAAAAAGGAATTTTAACAATAACACTGATGATAGGGAAAAACTGCAAAGTAATCACAGATTGCTAAGTTGCTTTTGTTTTGTTTGAAGAAGCAGAAGAGATCAGTGCTAAAAGTGGCACTTACTCTTTTTATTATTATCATGTTTTTATTTATTTTTCTTGAAATAACGACAATGACGAAAAGATGAAGATAATGATAATGCAGTGAATTTTTGATGATTAACTTATATAAGTACATATTTTGCATAATAAGAGTAGGTAAGCATTAATGGGTGACAGTAAGAGTTAGTAATCCAAAGGAGAATAAATCCAACTTTTTACTCTAAATACAGTAACCTTCTACCTACAACCTCTTGCAAAAAAATTATTTTTTGCGACCGTGACATATATTTTTGTTTTCTAATCAAATAAATTTTTGACGTCTAGCGACGTGTTTCTTATAAGAGCTGCTGCTGCTGCATCCACACACAGCTAATTATGACAACCCAAGGACTTTCACCAGAAGAAAATTGTCGCGCAGATGTCACGAACCCATAGTGCTCACTCTCTACATTCGTTTAGTTTTATTACGTTATGCATTTTATTATTTGATACTTTTTATCCCAAGCGGAGATGTCAGGTTTCCAAATAAAATCTAATTTGCAGCATCCTCAGAGATACAAATTTTCTTTATTAAGCTTACATGATGGCACAACCAAATACTTTATTTGACGTCATAAACTATATTATGAAAGTAGAGTTACAACACATCCATTCCGTTCTATTTTTACTTTCACTAACGTTTTCTTATAGGTTGAAACAAACTAAAGAAACATGTAAAAGTTACCGAACCAAAATAACTATAAGTACCTATATAAATAAATATATATATACATATATGCCAAGTAATCTTTTAGAATCGCCGCTCAACTTTTTTTTCTCCCCTTGCTGCACCGGCAATCTCAAAAGCTGTCAACCAAGTCAACCTCGTTAACCTGTTGTGACCTTATTCGGCGCAGCTTTTTCCTGATTTCTGATCTGTCAAGCCAGTCAAGCTTTTCACTCTTGAGAGACGCTGATGAAAATTCTCCAGGGTTTGAATACGGAATATGTTGCGTGAACAAAACATATGACAAAGCCATAACATCATCTAGAAAAAAAGGGGAGAAAATATGTCAGTCAGTTTCCTTTCCAATCCACAATAAGGGGAAAGCAAGGGAAAAAAGCAATTCAAAATGTACCATCATCATGCAGACTCCACACAGTAGACAAAAAAAGAATCTTACTGTAATAGCATAAAGAACAGTACAAAAATAATCCATTCACTTTTTCCACTTTTTTTCGTTTTCATTCTGTATTGAGTCACTTTCTATTTTTGGGATGAGATGATGCTACCAATTTTGAGTGCAATTTTTTTCATTGTCACGCTCCACGCTTAAAGACCAAAGTATAGTTACATACAAATGAATGTGGTTAAAATGTTCTCTTCTACCCCTGACTTTTAGTTTTTATGTCAAAAATATAAAGTCAGTCAGACAAGGCTGTGAGTTGAGGGGTTGAAAGAGAAAATGCTCTTAACACTTTTCTAAAAAAACGAAAAAAGTCAGGAATTACCATCAATAGTAATCAACATGAGTCAACTTAAACGGTAAAAATGACCGTGAGTTGGGGGAGAAATGTAAAAGCATAGAAAGTGTCTCTGAAAATACTTAATCATCAAAGATAAAAACACTGCTTGTTCTGCATCTAACAAGATTGGAAGATTTTTGTTGCGGTTTTTAAAAACACGAAAAGGGGAAATGCGTATACACTAAATGCGTTTTTTCATGAAGATAGACATGTTGTCATCATAATAAATGAAAATGGGAGCAAAGTGGAAGGATATTTTGGTTGTGGAGTTTACAAATTTTCTTATATATATAACTCACTGATAAATAACACTAATAATTTAAAATCGAAGAGAATTTGTGTAACGTAAAGTTATACCACGTTCTACTGAAGTTATAGTGCTACCAAAAATAGGAAGTTTTTGTGGCTGCGTAAAAGATGAAAATGACGTGATGGGTTTCCCCGGGTGGGTTACTTTCTTGTATTCTCCTGTGGAGCATGCACACAGTGCATGAGTACAGCTTTATACTAGTTAGTATTTCTATCGTAGTTTGAAAAGTAGGGGATTGTTTGAGTTGAATGAAATGCGTGTGATTGTCGGGTTGTCTTTTACTTTTCCGGAGATTTAAGTGAAGTTGGTGATTTTGGTTGGAATTTGATGTGGTAATGATGGTAGTGTTGTTGTGCATATATATGAATGATGTTGACGATGAGTCATCTTACGCACTTCATTTGCATGTCATTAGCGCCTTGAGCCATGCGTGACTAAATTAAAGGCATTGTCAGAAAAAGTTCAAAACCCCATCATGCAGCAGCATAGTTGTGAGCAAATATTTGCCACGTCAAGTTTCATTTCATGGAGATTTGCTCAATTTAAATGCTACGCTGAAACTAGATGCTGTCGCGTAATGACTGACTAAAGTTGTTATGAGAAATTTTTTTGTAATTTTGAAGCACTTTTATACATTTAAAATATATCTACAGCTCACTACAAATGAACCATGAGAAACGTAATCGAGTAAAATTAAACATGGAATGACCACACCAATCGCAAATAGAAAGCATATTTGCAGTGTTTACATTTTCAATTCCGGACAAACGACAACGTGACTGGTAACTTACCAGTGGAAAGATGGTAGCCACTGCTGATTTCCCTTTTGTAATGTTATTATGTCTAATACGTATCCTCATATAACCCCACTTGTTATCGTGTTATTATTGCTATAGGCAAAGAAGCAAAGTATCAGAGGGTACAGAGTAAAGTGGACCATATCTCCACGTCAAATCCATATTTTATTAAAGCGTTGTTCTAAAGTAATCATCTAAATGTAATTAGGATGACTGGAAATAGTGGCAAGAAGAGAGGGATCCTTTTTGGTTCCTCACCGTCATCATCGTTATTATTATTATTATCGGTGTAACACAATACACGCGACTAGATGTATCTAGAAATTAGTAGTGTGCACTGCAAGGCGCACAATTTCCATCATAAATCCGATACACCACCAGCACCACGATTTTCCAGAAAAGAGCAAACAACGGCAAGGAAATAGAGACAAAGTTGACTTAAGTATGTACTTTTATCTTCTCTTTTAGCCGTACGTATAATATGGTTTACAGTACAAAAGCAGTGCAACACATGTGCACACTCGCACACGCAGTCTGTATTCTGTGTTTGAACTCTTCTGGTCTCGAAAATTTAATATTAACAAAACAATTTTCTCCTTTGACTTGGCCTCAACCTGCCCTCACTTAAATACTTGTGTGTGTGTAGAGAGAGAGAGAGAATTGTGAATTGTGACAAGCGGGTTTTGTTTGGCATTCAACTCATGTTTTTAGGTTTATAATTTTATAGTTACACATAAACAATATACATAGGTGAATATATAAGAATAAATATACTGGTGGACAGACGACGGACGGCTGCAGTAGCAGCAGCAACGGCAACAACATGCTTTAGTACTGGGATTGTTGTTGTAAATGTCATACACATAAACAATATATGTGAATATATAAGAATAAATATACTGGTGGACAGACGACGGACGGCTGCAGTAGCAGCAGCAACGGCAACAACATGCTTTAGTACTGGGATTGTTGTTGTAAATGTCACTGTTTCTCGCTGAAGCTACTTGTCATGTAATTGTTCTCGTTGTGTGAGTGTGTGTATGTACCACTAGTAATTTAATACCACAAAGGAACCATCAAAATGCACGATAACTGTCACTTAACTTAATTTCAAAATGTAATTTGTGAGGGTTGAAAATTATTGTTTGATCTATTAATGTTCCATTACGAGAATGAATGAATGCCTAAATTCAACATTTATTGTTTAAAAAGTTCAGTGTTTGGATGAAAAAAAGAAACGCCAAGCCTGTATGGCATTAACATGGCTATTACTACTATTACATGTCCCACTAAATTTTTAAAAAGAGATGATATCTCTCGCTTTTTTCTCTCTCTCTCTCTCTCTGTCTATTTGTTTATTCACTTTTCTTGTATTGTCCGATGGCGGTACCACCGCATTATATGTACACATGTTCATCTCCATTCTCCATGTTTTATTTTTTTCCTACTCTCGACTTGTACTACTCTGCTGAGAAATTACAATTTTTGAACAGGGACCTTTTCACTTTTGTCATACATATTTTATGCCCCATCATCATCATTAAATAACACAAAAATTTAGCTACAACGCAATCCAATGGTTGCTGGCTGGTTCTTCTTCTAGCAATGTGACTTTTTCCCTTGTAATTTTTGAATAAAACATAACTGCTTTTTTATCTTTTTTGATCCTTGACTTGACAAAAGGAAACTTTTGTTCTGTTATCAAACTATGTGTATATACCTAGTCAAATTCATATTCGTGCATCCTGGCTTGGCTTGGCGATCATCCTACTTGAGTATGTGCGTAGTGTATAGAGCTGATGAAAAGACAACTGTAATAGTAATAATAATGTAGTAAGAAGGAAGCATCTTTAATTCTTACAACTTCTGGAGTAATTTTTTTTCTTTCTCCAACTCCAAGAAAATATGATGACTATCAAAATGATCATAATGTGAATACTCCACCTTAATTTTTATTATTATTTCTTTTCATTCATTTATTCACACATTCTTTTTAGCTTCTTCAGCAGCTCGTCGTCTGGTTTTTGGCTGAGGTAAAGTAAGTATATTCGGGATTTGGGTTTTTTCATTCATGCCACCGCCACCACCATTATACCATCACCATCAAAGTAATAGAGTTGGTTTGTAACTGCTCCTGTAGTGCAGGAATGGAGCTTGAAAGTATTTTCTTATTGCCTTAATATAATAACAATAGGCCAAATGACAGTTGGAATTACCTTCATATTTCATCTGATGCAAGCCATTAATTTCATGCGAAAATTTTTCAAACATCACACTTCCAACAAAAGGATAAAGAAGACGGTCTTTAGTTTCTGCTCATCCTATCTTCCTCCTTCTGGTGTGTGTGTGTGTATGTGCTACATTGTAGAAATTGGTGGAAAGAAAACACACGCGCAGGTACTTAATAAAACTATATATTTTCTTACGGATTGTTGAGTAAATGTAGGTACATGTTCTTCAGTTTCGTACACACACAGACACACACACGTTGCCTGCTTGCCTACTGCACACAAAACTACTACAGCAGATCAAAAGAATATTATTGTAATCCATAGTCAAGCATCCAGCAGCCACAAATGATCATAAATTCATTCAAACTAACATTACCCATCATAACGTTCCTTTCTTGTCTGGTTTTTGTGAGAAAGGCAACATATGAACACACACACACATACTCTCACGAAAAAGCAAGTGTGCAAGAGTAACAGTGAACTTTGGGAGGAACAAGGAAAATGAGAAGAAAGAAAAAGGTTTATCATCAAATTCAAATAAAATCCACATGTTTGCCATTTTAGCCATTTATATAGTAAAAATGCAACGCTCACCACGATAGTTATATGTCATATACGCCTGCCTGCATGCCACACATATATACTATAATGGAAATAATCATACATTAATGACGATGCTGATTGCGATGATTTTTAGATAGGCACTTACACACACAGCACAGCAGCAGCTCGTAAACTGTGAAAATAGATACCTGCAAACAAGTAACCTGCGTTATCATTTGTGCTATAATAGAATTAATGTGAATGTATGTACACATTTGTCTCCGTGTTTCTCTATAAGATGTGTTTAGCATGCAATGAAATGCAACGCACGGTGTGTGTGTGTGGATATGTACCTATACAACATTTGTGCATAAAATATAAAGCCGCATAGCAAGAAAAGAAAATTTATGGGGGAGACCATCACACATTTATTTTCTACAAAGACCTGCACTTTTACTTTTCTTCAGAAATTACAAAAAAGTAGTAGTAGTGGTAGCAGCAAGCTGCAGCCAACACCACACACACAAATACAAACTACTACACACATTATTATACTATAAGCTTCCCAAAAAAAACTCAACCAAGTTTTGAAACATGTGTACAAGCTCACTGAGCTCACTCATGTAAAGTGACCAGTGAGTTAATTTACGACATGATTACTGGGCTTGTGCCATGTCCATTTTGCTGTGCTGCTGCAAACTGCAATAATAATGCAAGTTGAATTGAATGTTGTCGGTATAGGAAGGAGGATGGTATGGCATGGCATAAACAATAATCATAATGATAATGTTTCTCTCTCCCAGTTGAAATTTCAAAGTTATCATCATCAAAATCACTGCGTGTATTCCATGTAGTACAGATGTGTAGGTAATTATAATACAATATTATGGGAAAAGCAGACCAAAAAGAAGCAGAGAGTAACGCTCCGTCGCGTACAACCACATACAAGGTTTACCTAGGCACTTTCATACATTTTAACTCTACGCAGTGGATTTTTAACGGCTCCTTCCGCCGGCATAGAAGAAAACAAAAAGTTTTTGTGGAAACTAGGTATATAATCACAGGTACACATTTTTGATGTATGTGAATGGTGAATAACTATATATTTGCGATGATAATTAATGGCTGTGTAGGGTTGTACTTCTGGAAACGGCTGGTTGTCGGCATGCCTTATTATGTATTAATTTTTCTGCTTTGCTATGCATGGTTTGATTTAATGACTTGGTTTAAATACACGAACTTACTTATTCATTTTATTTCTCTAAGGTATATAGTCTTCCAACTTGAGAAGACTCCAGAATTTACTTGGATACGTGTACATATTTCATTGCCAACTTTAAATTAAACCGGAGACTTTTCTTGTGTGCAGACAGAGAGCTTGGCCATCTCATTCAATCTGGCTGGGAAAATTTGTGACGTTTTGTGATAGTGAATAGGCGGTCATCAAAACAAGTCGTTGTTTTCTTGGCCGCCATTACGCTTCCACCACTGTCTATATGCAAGTAAAGTAGTAAAAAAGAGCTGCTTTCATAATTATCCAGAGAGAAAAAGGGGTGGAATGTGTAAATATTCGTCTTTTCTTCTTTGCTGCTACTGTTATCTACACTACAGTTGATTGGATGGAGGATGATTATGTACCTATTGTTTCGGGGACAGGTGAAAATTGCTTGTTCCTTTTTAACTAAAGATTTATAAATTCATAAATATTGTACAACAACTGTACTTATTCCTCAAAAAGCAGTGTATCCGTCATCACTATAAATATTGATAGAGGCGAGCAGTAGCATGAGTAGCAAACACAGAAGCAAAAAATAAGGCATTGTCCGTTTCGTCTCAATTTTTTTCCCGTAGAAAACTAGGCATAAACGATCTCGTTATATATTTATGGATTTCATTTCCTTTTGGATAATTTCTATTCTTTTTATGGAAATTGGAAAATGATGAGATTTTTTAAAAGACTGGCTCGGCTTTGCTGTTGCTGCTGCTTAACTGGACTTTCCTTTGAAGTCAACCAACACAAAACAACAAACCAGACGGTCAGCCTATTCCTGGTTCCGAGCAGCAAAGCGAAATGATTGAACAGGTAAAAAGCGGAATTACAATTTTAAGTGAACCTTGTCACGAAAGGCTGGTTAGCAGTTGTTGTTATTATTATTATTTTGTTAAAACCAGACGGTCAGCCTTTCCTGGTTCCGAGCAGCAAAGCGAAATGATTGAACAGGTAAAAAGCGGAATTACAATTTTAAGTGAACCTTGTCACGAAAGGCTGGTTAGCAGTTGTTGTTATTATTATTATTTTGTTATTATTGTTCATGGACATAACGAGACTGAATGTGGCAGCAACAGCCGGAGTAGGAGTAGTAGTGGTGGTGGTGGTACAAGTAGTTAGTTACAAACAAGACCAACAACCAAAAAAGTAGCCATTTCATCAAAATTTGACTTGTTAGGTTGATATTACATTACAACTTTTTATACTGCTCGTGGCCACTTTCTGTCTTTGCCTTTTTAAACTGGCTTCATTTGAGTAGCAGCATTTGAATAGATTGATGATTTGAATATATACTACATACCTATGTTGCTGCTTAATATTATTTTTTTTGGAGGAGGTGATATGGTAGTGACTAGTGACGGTGGTGCGTACTTGCATGCGATCAAAAATTCATCATGATTCATCATGCATATCTATAAAAATTGCTCAAGGGATTACTTTGCTAGAGTGTCTGAAAAAATGCTAAATTGGATTCTACTTAAGGAATACTTTATGCTTCTTTGCATGTGTATTGATACGTGCATGTGGAAACTAACTACGCAGGCTGTGCCGTCTTTATCAAAAGGGCTCTTCCTTGTTCATAAACCTATTTATTGACCATAACAAAAGGAAGATAAGCGAATGGCAGTCCAATAAATGAGAGTACAGTTTTTCTCTCTGCATCGGTCAAGAATACACAGTGAAATTTTAATAGACACGACTGACATGCTTCTACATTTTTTCCGTAAAGAATTCTCTGCTTGCTCAGTTAAAGCTATTAAAGAGTAAAATATATACACACACAGAAAAGAAAATGCTATAGATTTTTTTATTAAGTATATATTAGTGTTATGGATGTGAAACACGTGGTCATCATGAAAGATATAAAGCAGAGAGGCAGACAAACAGCCGCACTCGCTGCTTCTTCGTCTTTGCCGTCTCATCTTATAAGTCGGCTTGTTAAGTAGGCAAAGTTCATATCCACATAAATAGCTGTGTGCAAACAATCAGTTCACCCTCTCGCGCGTCGGTCTGTCGGTTGGTTGATGGTAGTCAAAAATCGTGCTTAAATTAAAATGTGCTACAGTTCAAGTCAGGTAGAATGTAAAGAGGAATTGCTCAAAGCAAGAACTTTGAATTTTTTTACAGCTTATCGGTGTAAGCAAGCATACAAGATAATATTATTATTACTTTTTTCCCCTTTAAGAGTGTCTAAAATTTTTGGACAAAAGTTCACATTATAGAATCATCATCTCAGTTTTAGGGTCAATTTTATTACGCAACAGAGTGAATAAATTTTCTGTAGAGTGGATTGTAGGTGGAATGCTCCATTCAAAATAATCAAAATTTACCATTTGCATGCAAGCAGACATTGAGCAAATCATCAGCAACGAACGATAAAAACGTTTTAAAAAGTTTTAACTAATAATATGCATCTCTGCCGCTGCTGCTGCTGCACTTAATAATAATATATGTATGAAGGATGTGATGCTTATTATGACAGTGTTGAAAGGCTTCCCTCAAGGAACGGAAAGGATATGTGCCTATAATATCTTCAAAGCAGTAATTGCAAGATGAGTGATGGTTGATGTCTTTCAACTTGAAGTCGACCGCTTGCTCCGCAATTGAAAAAGTCAATTTGAGAATAATATTTCGGTATACCTGGTAAAGTAAAAACTTTTAAGTGCATGCGAGAAAAGATATGAATATGGCTTATTGCTCAGTTTTTCGGCAGTTTGATTACGAAGCTTGTTTGCATCATCATCATCATCATCTTTGCATCATGTGTATACTACCTACACAGTACGAAGTACGAACGGTAACAAGAAAAG
>JAHZMT010002247.1:0-22715 GCA_027743785.1 Sinhomidia bicolor
ACCAAAGGATGAAATGGGTGAGCAACTCACAAGTAGTCAGAGTGAGTGAGTGAGTAGTGAGTGAGAGTATACATAGGTACAAAAGGGAAAGCAAGTTGTAGTAAGTAGTAAACGTCAAAATGTGCATAGAAAATATGTACATACACACATTCTTATTATTATTGTTCTCCATTCACTTTATCTTTTGTTTCCCGTCCACTGTAGTATGCTTTTCATTCAATCTATTCAAAAAATAGGAGCAGAAAATTCCAACTAGAACAATAATTCTTATAAACTTCTTGTATAATCGTACTACATGCAAAGTCACATGTAAGTAAGCAAATATGTACGTACATACATACATAATATTATGCATCTGATGTGTGAGAGAAGAAGGAAAACATACTCTTGTTTGTTGGAAGGTGGTGGTGGTGAAAAGCAATGCAGTGCAGCATAAAATTTTATGAATCCTCTATTTCACTCACTTTTCTGCCCTTTTACATATCCTTTTCTTTCTTCTCTTCTGAAAAAAAATATTCTTTTTTTTCTATTACATCTTCACTAAATAACATGTAAAGCACATTGTTATAATGTACATATGCTACACGTATCAATAATAACAATATTCAGAGAATACTCAACTTCAACACAAAGGAAAAAAGTGAACGGTTTATGTAAAAAAATATATATAAAATAGGTATATATATATACTATATATAGCTTAGCCATACATCTTTTTTACGCAAAGTACACAGCAATAAGCAAAAGGATAAAAAAAGTAATATTAAATTACTGTATAGTTTATTGCTGAATTCTACTGAGAAATAAAACAAGTCATGTTTTCTCCCTTTTCTTCTTTTCTCCATATACATTTCTAACTTATCATCATCCAGCAATCAGATATTGTGTTTTTGTAATATTAAAAACTTACACTTTGGTGCAGTATGTGTAAGTGTAGTAGTAGGAGTAAAAGGTAGTATTTCTGTCTGTTTTCCCTGTATACATTCATCATTATCACAAAATAATCCAACAATCAAGCATTTTAACAAAATCAAAAGAATGAAAGACTTTTTTTGTGTACACTACAATTTTCTGTAGCACTCTGTAAACTTATTTTGCTATTCTTTGAATTCATTTACAATATACGCTCATTTGTGTATTGTAGTCAGTCTGTTGTTTGCTTGTTCTATTCATTCATTCAGACAAACAGTCAGCCAGTTAGTTTATGTTCTTTTTTTCTGAGTAAGTCTTTCTGACTGCTCCAGTCAAGTGTTTAATCTGTAAATAATATAATAATAATAATAATAATTCCTGTGAAGAGGGAAAAAACGAAACGAAAAATATCCGCCTTCATGTGAACAGAAGCAATTATGTCTACGTTTTTTTCTAGCAGCTTTTCATTTATATACGCAATAATTCTTCTATACAGAATACGTCATCATCCATGTTATGATTTTGAATGAAAAACCAATAAGTAATTCAGATATCAATCATCATCATATACGTATATTACTTACATGGCGTATCTATACATGTATATGTGTATTCATACTTGAAAGCTTTTTAGTTATTATTATTATTGTGGGACAAAAAAAGAAGGGAAGCAAAATATTTTTAGGGTGGTGGCAGCAAAAAAAGGGAGATTTTTTTTCATATTAGCAACAAAAGCTGTCAGATATATTTTTAGGGGAGAAAAATTCAAAGAATCACACTAGAAATGCCTCCAGCCATAAAAATAAAAAATAATAATAACAGTAGCAATATCCATAATAATAATTTCATGCAATAAATATTACATTGAACAAATAGTGTACGAAGACGACTTGTTTGTGTTTGTGCCTAAATATGTTCTCACTTCCTTTCAAATTATGGCATGATTTATTCAGATAAAATAGTATATATATCAGTTTTCAGTTTGTTTTTTTTAAATATGGCTGTGTAGGAATATTTAAAGAAAGCAGATATCCACTTTAGTTCAAGGTATTGTTATTTGTATAAAAAATGGTTATGTAAGTATCCGTCATCAGCTACCTTGCTTGCTACAATAAAAAAATCCAACTTTGTTTGCTTGCTAAAAAAAGTAAATAATCACTTTTGCTTTTTTTATTATTACAACCTCTTCCGTCAACATCAAACATAATATTCATTGCTTTTGCTGCGCAAACAGAAAACAATTTAATTCCGGAAAAACCTTTCATTACATTTTATTTATCGGAATAGTTTATCGTATCGTAATCATTATCAATCAGCATCACCGTTAATGCCACCGTCGTCAGCATCTTGTTTCAGAAACAATATACCAAGTAATATTATATAATTTTAGGTGGCTACCTATTTCTGTGTGTAACTCACTCTCCCTCTCTCTCTTTCTCGCCGTTCGTTCTTGGAACGGAAGCAGGAAAGAGCTGCATGGTGGGAGTGGGAAATTCAGTTGGGTTGGTTGCTCATTACTATTACTACTACTACTACACCTTTTTTTACCTTGCTTATCTTGATTATCATTTTATAAAATGATACTCACACACTTTTTACTTAATAGTTATAGCACTTGTTCGTTGTTGGTGGTGTTTGATTTTAAATGCTGTATCAAATAAACATATACAACTTTGCAGCAACTTTGTAGATATTTTATGACCAAATAAAACTAAGAAAAGTGTACTTAAAATCCGTGTGTACACATAAATTATTATTACTCCTTTTTACTGTTATGCATCAAAGTTTCCCTCATTGACCTTATTAATTTTGACTCCCTGCTTTACTCAGCTTTTTAGGGGAAGTTGAATATTTTAAGGTAATATTTATTATTATTATTTCATATTATACTTCAAATATTTCTGTTGTTTCTACCCCGCCTTCTTTTTTTTGAATTTACAAGTTACCCCTTTCGTATTATATTGTTCAATGAGCTTCACTCCTTTGAAAATTTAACATCTCTTTCTCTCTCTCTTTCATTGGGTGTAAATCAAATTAAATTCCAAAATAAAATTTGACGATGAACCAAAATTGAAAAAGTAAATGAGTGAGTTACTACTACTAACTGCAGCATGTGCTACACACAGCTTCTGTACTTTTGCATGTTTGCACTGGTGGGGATGCCCCTTGTAAATATAAACACAAAATATAATAATGTTTTCTCGGTATTTTGGACAAAGTTTACTGGGAAACTGCCGGAAATTCAATTGCCCGTTTTATTTGTCTGGCTTGACTTGCCTACGGCTTTTGATAAATCTGGTGTGGTAGAACTCTATATACATCATCAGTACAGCAAGTATAAAAAATGAGTTGGGTTCTTGCTCTCTCTCACTCTCTCTCTCTCTCTCTAGCTCATTTATAAAATGTGATCATAGACATTAGGCAAAAGGCGAGAATAAATGTGTGCTGCCTATATAGAAGAACCAGATATAGAGGTAAGCTCAAATTATTGCGTACACACTTCTTTTCAAGGCAACTCTTTCCGCTTGTAGTCACATTGTAACTCACACTTACACAAAATCTACAGCACGAGCACGACTCATAATATATATATTTTTTATGCCTACCTACATACATACAGCACGCTTCAATGTTATTTTCTATTTACTTATTATTATTATTGCTCATATACCACCACTCCTCTAGATTAGAACTGATTTCTCCTCTTAGCTAGCTTTCTGCTGATTTCTAAGCTTCTATTCACTGCTGCTACTACTGCTGCTACTGCTTACTTAATGTGTCTACTAAAAGAATAGTGCGAAAGATCACAATAACAATGAGTGCGTCATATATACCTACACACACATGTCCATATAATATAGATTCAGGTATAACATACAGCTTTCTCCTTTCATTCTACTTTCTCTCCGTTTTATTATGCATTTACAAAATTTATTACTCAAGAACAAGCGGCAGAAATATATGTATATTTTGTGCAGGCAGAGGTATAACATACTATTGTGGTGGTAGTCATCAACTTTCCAGTGGCACTGATGATGATATAAAGGCCACTAGTACAATTCCGTGTCGGAAATAAAAGTGGCACGACGACTACCACGACTACCACCACCACACTTTTTGCCTAAACCAGAATACAGGGGAGAAAAAAGTCTTGTAAAACTCTAGAGTGAACAGAGAAATATGTGCCTAGCATCACCGCATATTACAATGGTGATGATGAGAATGATGATGATGGTGATGATGATTTTGGTAGTAGCCCAAAGAGAAAAGTAAGGTTGGTAATGTGCTGTAGTGTGAATTACACACACAAAATACAACGCACAAAATCAAAAATGCCTCAGGTAAGTTATGTATGGTATGTGTTTTCGCGCACTATTATTGTTCTTCAGGAGTAACATAGCACATTCTTCAATATTAACATTATTACTGTACACGTTCGTTATTGTAGTAGAAACCGTCACTTTTCTCTACAGCAGTCGAGCCAAAGCTACACAACAAAACATTCAGTAATAATAATAATATTATTATATAATGTACATCTCACATATCCAACCAGGTTTATTCTTTTTTATTTCTTCTACAGCAGCAGCACAATCCCGTAACTTACATTCTCGTAAGTCAATGTGTGGGCCAAACCAATAATTTACATAATAAATCTTCTCTCACCACCACCAGCACCACCACTACCGCTTTCTCATTTTACGTGTATTTTCAAAAGGATACTTGGAGAAATATTATGCTATATTTATTGAATGGAAAAAAGGCTACTGAATACTCTCTCTCTCTCTCTCTCTTCCTTTCTTTCTTCTACACAAGTTTGTTCTACTCTCCATTTTCTCTCTCCGCCATATTTTCCTCGTATAATAATATTATTATCCTTCTACCTCCTGAAACGATATTTTTTTTGTTTCGAAGAAACGTAAAAAGATACTAGCGTACGTTGTACGTACGCTCATCAAATATAAAGGAGAATATTAGATTGATATATAGAGGGAAAACGCACATATTTTCACTTTAATTATATGAAAGCCGACACATCATCATCCATGTCGTCTTTGTGTTGCTGCTGCTGTTGTTGTTGTTGTACTACTCTGTTGTATTATGTTTTTTAAGATAAATCCACGAGGAGAAACACGACGACAACGAAAGGAAGACGGAGCATCGGGCATAAAATGAGTTTGCAAAAAAAAATATAATGGCTATTTGATATGTTTACAATGAAGGTGGTGCCTTTTGTCTTGTAGATTTTCCAGCCTTATGCTTACTTTCTTTTTTCTTTCTCTATTTCTCTCTTCCACCTCGCTCGAGTGTGCAAGTGTGTGTCTGGAAGCGAAAAAAAACAAGTTTACTTTGTAGCAACACTATACCACCACTACTACTTCTACCTATTTCATATTTCTCTTTGACGGAAACAAAAAAAACTTTTCTGCTACTTTTTGCATATAAGCAGTCCGATACAGATACAAGTTGTGTAGTAGTAGTAGTGGTATTAGGTATTATTATTACTTGAAGAAAGAAAAGAAATGGAAATGCTTATGCCACATCCATACATACAAAAAGACGCTGATGATGAAACCCTCTTATGCACATAAAAGAATCCTCATCTTCCTTTTCCTTCTTCTCTCCAGACTTTTCTTCTGAGGCGAAGACCCGAACAAGATATAATAGCAGCGGCAGCGGCGAAGTAAACACGGATATAAGCTTGATAGCGGTGGTAAAATGGTGGTGGTGGTGATGATGATGATGACGATGATAATAGCGGTGCATGGAAATGAAGTAAGTAGGGCAGTGGTGGTAGTGGTGCTGCTGCTGGTGGTAGGCTGATGTTGTGTGTAGTATCGTCGTCATCGACGCATACATAAATGATTATGGCCTAGCTGCATATATACATGTAGGACGCAACAACAACTACCATAATAAGTAAAGGCGGTTTTTATACCGTATAGCCATGCATGTACGGTTTATTTTGAGGACGACCAACTCTCAAGTTACCGTTTTAAAAGAATAGTTAGGTAAATCCGCTTGATGTTCCATTATATAGAGGCATTTTTAGAATGTTTGCCTTTTTCCTTCGTCTTCTTTTGGAAAAAAATGGCATGCACTAATGGTTTTTATTACTGTACACACGTAACTAAGAAGAGAAAAAAAAAGAATCAAGAAGAAGAAGAGTAAACGTAACAAAGTATATGGCTGCTGGGTCGTTCTTTGACACGGTATATTATACAGAATATAGAATGCCTACTTGCAAAATGTGCATATATTATATTCTATTTATATATGTACGTGTAGATAGATATCTTCTTTATACTTTTTGCCAGGCATAATCATCATAATCATCATTTTTACTCGTTCTTACGACCCGTTGTTGTTTTTTATGCCATCATCGTTTTTTTCCCTCTTGTTCGTCGTTGTGCTTTTTTTGTATGGAAAAGGAAGTAATCAGAAAACTGGAATGTTCTCACAAAAGAAAAAAGGGTATATAAAAAAAAGAAGAAAAAAGTATTTTTTTTCTTCTTTTTCTTCTTCTTCGGTTTTATGTATTCAACCGATTTTGAATTCTTAAAGTGTACACATGTAAATGAACTTTTTCCCCGGGTTCAGTTTCCGTTTACGAATTTTAAAAAAATGTTGATACTATCGTTTGTGTTTGTGTAGTAAAAAAACTAAAGAAAAAAACTTCCGTTCGTGAGCTGCGTCTTCATCATATTATTTTATTCTTTTATATACTAACTCAGTAGAAACGACGACGAAAAAGCACAGGAGAAAGAAGAATACGTCAGCAGCAGCAGCAAGAAGAAGAAGAAGAGTGTCCCTTGAGTCATCACATCAGAAAAAAGGACCGGTATTTTCTTTTCTCTTTTTTTCCTCCGCAGTTTAAAATATATATACATACATATATATATATACTGTTGTGTGTGTGAGTACTCACTGGTTGGTTGGCTGATGCTCGGTCGGGTGGTGGTGGTAGTGGTACACATATATATATGTAGATATATATACTGCTGCGACGACTTCGAGAAGTGGTGGTGATGGCAAGAATAATAATAACAATAACAATATTGTTGCTTTAAAAGACTCCCGAGTCCCTTAAGAATAAGTGTGCCATGGCATGTTGAACTTTTTTGTTTGTCATGTAGTTTCACTATATTATGTAGATTATTTCAGTGTACGAAGACGACTGTATTTTTGGTACTCTCTCGGAGAAAACATGCATAAACATAAGTAGGTATACATAAAAGAGAAGTAAGCTATAAATATCGTGCTGTACTGGTATCAAGTTTGGATGACTCGCTTTCACTCATGTAATGTATATATGTACATATGCAAGTAAATATATACCTACATTGTTTGTAGATGTTGTTGTTGTAGGCAGCGGGTAAGAGTTAGCCTAGTTGGTTGGTTGGGTATATGGTTTTTTTCGCAAAACTTTAAGAATTCTTCAGGGAATTATGCAAAGTTGATTTCTAATGTAACTCAAGAATTTTCCGCAATAATAACAATAATATAACGGCACAAGTAAACTGTAAATAACTCTGTCATCCCCGAGTCAAGTCTCCAGTGAAAACAAACTGGCAAACAAGAAAAAAATTCCACTATTAATACAATCCTGCTCTCTTCTTTTTTTTCTTCTTAAAACTTGAGTAGAAATACCAAAAGTGGACAAAAAATCCAAAAAAAATATATGTATAGAAGCTTGTGTTTTGGTATTTGCTGTTACAGTATATTATAGAGTTTAAAAGACGAAAAAAAGGACAAAATGCCGGGTGTCGACAGTCACTCTGACAGTCATGCCATAGCAAAAAAAGGAAAGAGGTCATGCCACAAAACAGATCTAGCATGTAGATGAGCAAAATTCTCGGAGGCCTCGTCCAGTACATTCCTCTCCAAATCTAAATTTCTTGAGTACGTACAGCATATAGCCAACTATTATAGTACTACTTTTCACAAAGCTACGCATATATACATACAAGTGCAATATAAGCTACGTACATCGGTAGGTATATATTGTCTTTCTTTTAGCTTTAAAATAAGAATCTGTCTTCATAAAATATTTAACAAGTGAGTGACTCAGCTGAAGAGCGTAATGTCGTTTTAAGCAAGAAAATGAATGCTCTGTATATTAGGTAGCTATTACATTATGGATAAACTTGACCAAATAATATTATATCATAGTGGAAAACTAAAAGGTTAGAAAATAATGTAAAGTTAAGCGTTACGTTGTACGTCTAACTTGCTTTTTAGTTTTGTTCTCATCAAGCTTCAGCTTCAGAGAGAGAGACTTTATCCTTTTTTCTTCTTTTTTTGCTGGCTCCCACTCACTCGGGACAGGTGAAGAGGAGAAAGAAAATTTTTCTATGAAAATCTTATGAGAACGAGAGAACACAAAAGCAGAACAATAAAATATACAAAAGATGGAAATTCAGGTAGGCATTGCAATAATAATTCAATTCTATAAGTTGGGCATATAACAAACATTGTACATTGTTATTTTATATGGTGTGTATATGAAAACTCTGAAACAGTAGAGGTTTTAGAACAATGCTTAGTTTTTTTGCTGCAGCAACTGTAACTTTTCTTCGAAATATTTTGTAATTCCCTTATGCTTCTCATATACGTTCGTTGTTTAAAACTTCATCTTTTGTCGGGAAAAGGATGAGAAAACTGACTTGGGTATAGAAGATGCAAAGACGAGGGATGACTTGGAATGAGATTCAAGTTAAGGTATAAGAAGACATGCATACGTACGTACATTTGTGCAAAAAAAATATTTTTAGCCTGAGAAAAGCAAGTCTGCTACTGAAGTGAACTTTAAATGCACTACCTATACGTTAAAAAAACTTGCAATTATTATTGTGGTTTTGAACATGTATATAATCCTTGAGAAAGTCATTATGCTTCCGTTCTGAGAAGAAACGGGAATGAGAATTATGTTATGCTCTGAAGAAAATTACATTGCACTCTTTACCGAGTATGTTTGCATATTTAATTCAGTCTAGAAATAAATCAGATTTCATTTCACTCTCATGCTAAGGGGGAAAATCTTATGTAATTGGCATATATTATAAGCGCAACATATTACAAAATGGACACACATATGTACATAATATTCCTTTTGTAATGGAAAAGTTTACTTTCTTTCAAGTCAAACAAGATTGTGCATAATTGTGGGTTTGAAAATATGGAGTGTTTCTGCAAATTCTTGTTTTACACAAAATTTGGTTACATGCAGCGTTATTGCAGTACATTTTAGAAATAAAAGTAAAGTACTTGTGTATATTTTTTTATTAAGTGCCTACCTAATATGCTGTTAAAACATTTGTTGGTAAAAGGTTTTATAAACATGGTAAGAGATGATAAGGGGAAACAAAAAAAAGACGAAGAAAAAAAAATGCGTCAAGTGAAAACCGGGTCGAATCTGTGAGAAATTTTTTTTGGTAACATACAACCTCTTATATTTGTCTTTTTCTGGGTTCAAGTACTTTTTAATAAAAGCCCAGTCGTTTTTACTGCAAGCAACAACACTAGAAATTAAGTTAAAGATGTTATGTATACTTAGAACAGCCACGTACTATAACCAGTAATTTCACCGCTAAGCTAAATGCAGTATTTTTTGGTGGGCAGTGGGTTTTATTATAAGATGTTTTAATTCAAATATGGTTGCTTTAACGTCGTATGGTTTTTATGCGTCAGGATAGCAGTGCTAAATGAGCATAGATATTTCCACATCGAGTAAAATATCATTTCATTATCAACTGATTATGAAGCTAAATATGAAACGACTAAAATAATGATTTCAATTTTTTTTTAATTTTACCAATCGATAACACAATTTTATGAAAATTGTTTGCAAACCGTTTTTACTAACTAAATGATGAAATGCACTGTAACGTTAAAGTTTGTAAATCTACATACAACAAATGCATGTCAAATATGACAACGAAGATAGCATGCGGGAGGAGTGGAAAGACAGCTCCCTAGCCAGATTACGGTTGTTCTGCTCAAGTTACTGTACAAATTGCCTTTCTTCACACGTTTTGTTTATCCATGCAACTGAAAATGGGAAGCCACCAGACCGCTCATCCTTTATAGCCCGAATAAAAAAATATAGCGAAACATGAGGATTTTCTACGGTACACGAATAAACGGTGACCGATAACTTATTATTCAAGGCTTATAATAACCCTTACAGCAATACTGTGTATGGACACATGTAATAATATGCATCTAAATAATTTTCTTTCGAAGAAGTCAGCCCATTTATAGAACTTCTATAATAATGCCAGCAGAGCTTTTTTTATTGAAAATTAAGATTTAACCGAAATAAATACGGGGAGGATTTGTGTTCTTTTTATATTACAGCAGCAAGTGTACCTTAAGTTATCAGATTTAGATTCAAACTTGAGTCTGTTAATCCAATATTCCTTGTCACCTTCAGTTCACGTTCTTTTGTTCAATTACACTTATATAGATATACCTACAAAAACTGTCATATGACTCTGGCATGTAAAATGATACCCAGTCAGTACTACTATAACCCTCCCTCAAACTAAGAACTGTGTACCTTAACTCACACTAGTTCAGGTGCAATCGTGCAGCAGCGCTTTCCTTCAGTGGAAAGGAAGAAGAAGAAGCCTCATAATTTTTCATGACGTACGTTTTGTCAGCTTTTTATGACACAAAGCCAGATGAATTGGATAAGAAAAGGGATAGGTAATGTTACATCATCAACATTAAATACAGCTTATCACTTCACGTAATACAACAACAACACTACCACCGCACAAAAAAGATTTAAAGATTGGAATCTTTGTAAAACTGCAGAGAAAAAGCATCTAAATAACACATACGTATTCTTTTCCTTCTGCCACACGTCCTCCTTCCTCATTAAAAATACTCATAAGATCACTTTACAGCTCCATAAATAAGTTTGATTTGCCAGAGGCACGTACATAGGTACACCACCAGCAGAAACTTTAATTTTGTTTGTGCATTGCAGTTCATGCTTACCCTTCCACGAAAATAATGTTCACACAGTCAGTGTGTAGAAAAAAAATTGAAGGTAAAAAAACGTACAAGCTCACCGCACACATTAGCTTCAGACAGACAGCAGAGAGGGAGAGAGAGAACAGAACAGTGAACAGGATGTTTATTTTTTAAACTTTTTATAGAAGGCTTTACGAATATTTGGTTGACGCTGATGAGAAATGGTATGAAAGAAAAAGAAGCAGAAAAAGAGATTTATCGGTTTAAGTATAATGTCGTCTGTGTGATGGAAACTTTATAAAATGAAAGAGAGAGAGAGAGAGAGAGAAAATGACATATATCACAAGAAGTATTTCCTTACACTCGACTCGGCTTGAATAATGCCCTTGTTGTTTTTACTGCTTGCTTTTTGCTGCTGCTGCTGCTACCTCCAAAAATAATGGTATTCATTTACACGATTTTGATGGCCTTATAAGAAGATAAAAGAAATAAGCTTATGAATTAGTAAAGTTATAAAATGCAAGTATCAATGTATGAATTTTGGAATAATAATAATGAATTATTCTCCATAATATATTGTAGCATATTGTTGATGTTTGCTGTATTTTACACAGGTAGGTAGGTGTACAATTTGTAAAGTTATTCATGTGATGGCTTCCGTCAAGCATCACAGACAGAAAATCATGAATGAATGCATATATATTCTCTACAATATGTGGTAGTACCTTCAAAGATTTGAAATGGTTTTATAACATTTTATATGGAAATGGTAATAATAAGTACCAGGAAACCTTGAAACAAGAAGGTAATATCATCATCATCATCTCTCACTGAAAAGAATAGTTTACTAGTGTTGGCTTTTCAAAACGGCAAACAAGTTGAATCACATTATTCTCTGCTGCAAGAAGACCAAAAAATTATTACTTTTATGTAAGTGTCTTATGTCTATGTAAAATGCATGTATGTATTTCGCTTTTGAAGAAGGGTTGAAAACTTGCATCTACATACATACATATATGCATGTATCTATTCAGAGTTTAAAGCGGGCCTGAGAATAATAAAAAGTTTTTGCTTTTCATCTCATTCCAAGTTTTATTCTGATTACTTCTCTCTGATGCTGCTGCTGCTGCAGCCTGCAGTTGCGGGGGTGGTTAAGAGTTTTTGTATTTTAGCTCTGGTAAAATCTGTAGTAGCAGTAGTAATTTTGGCTACTGATGCTGCTGCTCACTGCACACATTTTGAAAATGGAAGAATGTAAGTCTCTTTTGTCCTCATCGCATCACAGCAGTAGTCTCACCAACACCAACTGCTGCTGTTATACATACAAGCAAAAAAAAATCTTTTTGATCCGGATTTATCGTCTGCTTGAATGACTTCTTTTTAGGTTTATTGTGTACCATACAAATTGTAAATATGAGTAATACATTTGGAATGGATGGGCTATGATGATGATGATGATGCAGGCAAAGGCAGGGGCTTATGATGTTATTACTATTTCTACTTCTGGTAAGCGTGGACTACTGACAATTGTGAGTGACTATTTAAACAACTCGCAGAGTTTTAATCTGTGTAAATGTTGTCTCTTCAAAATGGAATCGTAGTTTTCATATGGATTGTATTATTACTATGTATTACTGTGTTTTTTAACTTTAAGTATCAAACAAATATTTGACAAAATTCTTCAGTCAAAAGTTACTTGATAGCAACATTGATTTTTCAAAAGGACAGAAGAAGAATAAATGAAAAAAAATCAAAAGATTTTAACTTTTGGGGTTTTAAATTTTGAAAAAAGGCTGTGGTGTAGAAGTGACCAATAAAAATGGATGTCAAAGGAGACTTAAAAACATACAGATTATTTTCATTATTTTGCGATTGAGTATGCTAATGCCTCCAAGATTAAAAAATGTGGGTGTTTCACACTGTGTTCGTACATTTTCATTTAAAAATTCAAAGTAATTAACCTACAGAAAATGTAAAACTTGACGAAATGTCAGTTTATTTCAAAAAAACTAGTTTTAATAAAAATGAAGACATCCTCAAGACATCCTAGGTTTAGTACACGGTTTATAGCAAAATCGTGTGCTGAACTACTTATTAAAGCTCTACCCATCTTTTATACAGCTTTCCTTCCATTATTAAGCCAGTCGTGTGTAGTTTCAGCTAAAGTCGGATATTATTAAACTGTTTGTCTTATATTTAACAACTTTATTAATATCTATCATTTATCTTCTCGAGACAGCTTAAAAATACAAGCTAGAATTATTGAAAAAGTGCAAACAATGTTAAATATTTTTTTAATTAAGACTTTTTACAGGTCGCTGGTATAATCTTTTTTCATTACACACCGTTTTGTATTTATTTATGAACTAATAATTTTGTTTTTGAACAACAATTTTGTAAAGACAACCAACATGCTATCATTTCTAGTTTAAAAATATACACAGCATGAAGCACGTGGAGGGAGACATGGCATTTTACACCCAATATTAAAATAACTGTATTTCTCAAAAGTTCAATCATTTTTAATTTTTTTGGTTTCTCCCGTTCGTCTTATGACGTTTTATTTTTTTAAATGTCAAATAAACGCATATTTTTTAAATACATGGGTTGTCCAAACGTATGTCATTTTAGTCTAGCCATTTTGTATACTGCAGTATGTAATGTAGGTTACGAGTTCCAAAATTTTTCTTGTTACGTCAAGTCTCCAACTTGTACCGTTTGTAAAATATTCATCACTAGTTCAGCACAAATAGACAGCATGTAGAAAAAAGTAAGTAAAAATAATAAATTCAACATGAATGTTTATTTTACCTGCCTATCTAATCCAGTGTAATACAAGTAGAAAGAGAAGAGAGAAAAATGCTTTATCATCATCATCAAGTCACAGTAGGACAATTTATAAAGGAACGCTGTTTTCCCAATTCTTTCATACAAGGCATGCATATTTTACACAGAAAAAAAATCTAATGATGTGCTTACTCAGTAAAACAGTTGGATTTTTTTGCAAAAAAACATATCCCGTATCTCTTTTATCTTTCTTTCAGCACAGAAAACGGTACTATATGTATTTAAATAAGCTTGTACAATATGAGCTTATAGAAAAGGTAAAACACACACACTCACAGAGAAAAAAGTCATTAGGCATAATTTTTACTCGAGTTCATTATTATTAGCGTGCTTGCTATATATACCGATGTAAATGTAATTTATGCTTATTACGTGCTATATGTCCATCACTTTTGCCAGAATGTAATAATAAATTAAAAGGAAGTCAATTTAATTAATTTGGGATAGTTTACGCTATCATAATTAGCCATTTTTACGTGAAAAATAAGAGTTTAAGAAGTTCACTAAATATACCACAAAATCAGCATTGAACGTAGCTTGTTAAGCAGCTTATTAATTTACCCTGAAGCATTCAAGGAGGTTATCTTTGTCTGGCTTCAACAACCGATGTAAATGTAATTTATGCTTATTACGTGCTATATGTCCATCACTTTTGCCAGAATGTAATAATAAATTAAAAGGAAGTCAATTTGTGTCCACCCTTTTCGGTTTCTGCTTCTTTTTTTCTGCTAATTCATTCGTTATAATAATAGCAATATTTTTTTCAAGAGTCCTTACCTATCCTACTCTTATTCTCTACTTGACTGATGAGTATCTACTAAAGTGAATAATATCTTATTTTACTTTACTATTTAAAGACGAGCCATATCCATTCCATAATAACTATAATAGTTGTCATCAAGAAAAAAATTATACAGTGTAATGGACACTCTGTCTGAGGGAGAAACGGAGAAAAAGGCGTTGCAAAACTAGTAATTTTTTCATAAAAATAATAACTTTTTGCTTGGCCGTTTCTCTGTTTTTATCTAGAAAACACAGGTAGCAATCAGAAGCTTAACCGCGTGCGACATGCTATAATTGACATTTTACAGAGTCCCGCTATGTGAAATGTTGCATAATGCTACATAATACATCCATTCTATATGCATATATCTACCTGCTGTGGTGAAATATTATAGCAAACATGGTACTACATAGGTGTAACCATTTGTAAAATTCAAGAATGCTCATCAAAACCGAGTAATTATCACTACACTGACCGCCCTTCTCCAAAGTTGTTCTTTTTCTTCGTTTTCTTAAATTGATGCTTTCTGAAAACTACACGCCACCAAAACCACCGTAACTTGAAAACTGGTGATGCTTTTTGTAAATAAATAAAACTATATGTGTATGTATGTATATCCGCTCATTTAAATCATCATTCCCAGAACAAAAGGATAAAAATTACACTTTTATGCAAGTAATTCATTCTAATATGTATATATCTTGGTCTTTTCATATATGACGAAACAAAAATGAAAAATGGGAGAAAAATGGATGAGTACCAAGCCCGCACACATCTAAAATAACACAAAAGAACAAACTGTGTAATTTGGCCACTTGAAAAAAAGAGAAAAAAAGCTTGGTTTTTTTAGAGTGAAGTGGACTTATACCATATCATGCAATTAGAGCTAACAACGACATGCACAAACACACACACAGTTTTGGTAAATACGCAAAAATGATATTCTCATCTTCTCTCTCATTCTTATATTTTTTTCGTCACCGTGAGAGTCTAGTTGAATTTTAGCATTATCATCTTCACAAGTAAAGAAAATTGCAAAAAAGTGTCTCGTTATGTCATTTTATAAACATTCTATACTACTTCACATGCAACTACCACAGTCATTTGTATTATTATTATTATCTTTGTGCTTGCCTCTGCTCTGCTTGCTTACTTTTACCATTTCTCCTTTTCCTTTTTGTCACCAGACCACTATCATCACCACCACTACCATCACCAGCGTCATTGTCATCATCATCGTCGTCGTCATTTTCATAGAATTGCTTTTTGCAAACTCGCTGGGAAAAAAGTGTTTGTGTATATTTGAAAGACGAGATGCATGTAAAAAAGCAAAAGAGAGAGAGAGAGAACGAAAAAAGGAAAGAAGGGAGCGAGGAGAAAAAAAATGCAAAAAATGAACAGCTGAAAACCCATTACTGTCACCATTAAGGAAGGGGACGAACGACCATCTCATCATAGCGCACTTTTCTTTTAGCGGGTGCATAAAAACATGTATACCTACATACATATGTACTTATTACGACACAACTTGAAAATAAAACTGTTAGCAAAACTAACCAGACACACTCGTATATATACACCATTCCAAAAAAATGGATCTCATTACGTTGGATAAGAAATATAGGCAGGCACTGTTGAATAAATGAATGTGGGTAATAGATGCACAAGATGTAGTAGTTGTGACGGTACTGATGGTGGTGGTGGCAGCAGCATGAGGAGCAGTAGCAGCAATGGCATGCAAAATGTAATTAGCCAACACTTTACTTTACTTTTTTTCTTAAGAGAAAAAAAAGGAAGTTGAAACTTTGAGTGGTAGAGACTTGCAATTTTTGAAATGAAAACGGTGGTAGCAGCAACCAACAACGGGAAAAGAAAAGCGAGGACCAGGAACAAAACTAATGGTTTTGTTGGGACAGTAGAAGTAGTAGTAAAGTACCCGCTTTACTTTACTAACTCCGATATGGGTCTGCTAATGACATTGCCAAAAAAATGTACAGGCCTAAAAGTATGATAATGGACAAGTTACTACCACCACCACCGCCTTTGATGATGATGCTGTGCTGCTGGTGTTTGCTTTTAAGGAAATAATATGGGTATTATTGAAGCTTGCAGAAAAAAGTGGAAAATAATCATCATCTTTTCATTCTACGATTATGTTGCTACCATCATCGTTATGAATACAAAATTGCATGGATGGCTAATAGAATAACGTTAAAAAGAAAACAATACAAAAAAACGTTGTTACTGTCACACCGCTACTCCTACACCACCACTATCATCAAAAGTCTGCCATCAAAAGCTGTTGGCAGTTGGCTGGCACTTTACCACCATGTATTACTATTACAAAGTTTGAGCATAATTGCGAAAATGTTGGAGATGAGCTGAACTGTCCGTTGGTGGTTTTCATTTTTTTTTCTCATATAGAGAATTACTGGGAAAAGGAAAACATTAAAAATATTTTTAAATATATATATATATATATACCTACTGCAGTAGAGTAGCGCGGTGGACGAGAGAGAGACAGATAATATCTAACACGTGTATGTGCTAGATGCATTGTAAGTTGTTGAGTTGAAGCCTTAAACAGAGAGAGAAAGAGAGACAATCAAAGTGAATTTAGGTAGTATTGAGTTGAAAGAGAAGAGAATTGAAACGGGAAATGTATAATGTGTGAAGCAAGTAATTTTGCGACCAAAATTGTAATTGCAACGGGTTTTCCTCCTTCTTCTCCAAGTTGTTTTGCCGGAATAAGCCAAGCAAGAAATACATGTATAGCTTTGAGTATCACGTTACGTTAAAAGCTATAAAAATAATATAACATCCAAATGGTAGTAGTGGTGTAGAAAAAAGTTGAAGGTGTTATTGAATTTTCTCTGAGGCTTACAAAACTTGTGTGTGTGTGTGAGTGTGCATGTAGGAAACAACCCAATGCAGTATTCATTTTGGTGGTCTGTTTTGATATTGGTTGATGACCACGAAATTGTCGACTGCTACAAAATGATAATAGTCTCCTCGTTCTACCTTCATTTGAGAGAGAAAAAAAGTTTCAAATTGGGTATAGGTTTCATTATTACTAACCCATCATCATTGTCTAGTCAGTTCATTCATTGTACCAGCATTCATTATATAGCTATATAGATAGCTTATATAAAAAATTTGTGTAGGCATATCTTCTTTTCTCTCTCTCTCTCTCTTGTCTGGTGCCTGCCTGTCATGAATTGCTCTGGTGAACCACCATTACAGCTATAAAAGTACCACCATTTTGTATGGTTTTAGGAGAACAGCTATAATAATAATCATACAGATAAATGCATTGTTGCCAATTATTTTTATCAATGTCTGTCGCAGTTTACTCTTAGGCATATGCACATATACTTTAATGAAAATAATATTATAGCTCGTGTGTGTTGCTGCTGCTGCTGCCGCTATCACAGACAAAATTAGTTCTTTTGCTTTGAAAAGTGAAGAGCATTTTATTAACAACCATGTGTGTGTGTGTGTGTGTATGTATATAGCGGTAGAATGACAACTTTTTAAAAATTCACGAGTGATGTGATGTCCCTCCTTGTGTCTACTAAAAGCTTTATCTAATTCTTTATCGATGGAATAATAAAAATAAAACGCAGAGGATTTTGATTGCTTGTGTCAAGGAGAAAACTGAATAGGGAAAGTCAAAAGTACTGCACGGGCGAATAAAAAAGATACCGATGTCATTTATATCTAATACACACATGCATATATATGGGCTTAATACAAGTTGGGGTTGGTTTGTTTAGATGGAATGTCAAAAAAATAGTGAAAAAAGGCCGTTGATGAACCTTATAGACAAGCAGTGCACACTCGTAATTTATCTGGTATTTTATGACATATATTGTCACGAAATAACGGGTTACACTATTTTCAATTTGCTTGGTACTTCCTTGCTGTTACGATAAAGCCACAAGTATGAAAATTCCAAAAATTCATGCAATGTTTTTCTTATATTTTGGTAATTGTGCGGTGAGAGAGACATGTTAAAATGACCGTTTTCCAAATTAAAATTTTCGTAACAACGTAACGATGAGGTAAGGGTTTTTGGGCCTGGTTTGGGCTTATATTAATCAGTAGTACAACGAAATATTATTACTTTTTTCTTATCTCAAAATGAGCACAATCTGTTTCAATCTGATACGTGTATCTGGGAACAAAGAAAAAGAATTGGCAAGTGGCAGCCAACCAATATTAGCGTGCAATATCAAATTATTGCCTCAACTTCTTCCTTCCTTGTCCGCACACGCCACGTAGCCAATGGTATATGTCTTTACAAACTAGCACAATTTTCAATATAAACCGATAATATTCCTTGTACACGTATTTTGACTGGCAGTCTTTTGAAATGTTGTGCATTATTGTTTATATGTACAAAAATAAAAGTAGATAGACATATATATCTATAAGAGGACATTCATAACATGTTTACAAACTTTGAGAAAATGTTCAGAATTTTGCCCATCCTGTTTTTAATCTTTGTAAATGTTACGTACATATGTAGATGATATGCTCATATATTTCTGAACAACATATTATTATGTCACACAGACAGGTACATAGAAATGTTTCAGGTACATAGAAATGTAATTATCCAGTTTCTTGTTTTGGATATCAAAATAGTAAGATGCGTACCTATGCGTATACATACTCACATATACAAGAACTTAAACACACTTCAAGTCTAATGTTTCAACATAAAACAATTCGAATTGTGACAGAAATGTCATTGCAGTAAATTACAATTTTCTGATGGTTATCTATCAGCTCAGTTCAGTACAATAGTAATAAATTATTATCGCACATATGTCGTCAGTAATTTTCGCATGCATGTAGAATGTTATCTATCCTTCACTACTTTTATCTGATTCCAGAACATGGTCATATGTATATGAAATTATTTTTTTGTTTGTGTTATGTGCAAGAATTACGATTTTTATGTTAGTCTTCGGTACATAATCCGCTTTAATTTTTTTGGTACATAATTGTACAAAAAGATGCACGGCATTCTTGATTGAATGCCACAAAGATTTTGCTATTGTCTATCCTATTTACAGGTATTTGGTAAATACAGGTAACAAGATTTAGAATGTACACAACTATACAGAAGCTTGATATGTATATACAAAATTAGAGATCGTGCCCCTTATTAACTCAAGATGACTGCACAATCTCAATGAGAAAACGAAGCCCAATGAGAAAAAGAAGTTGCAACTCAAAAATCTATGATTCGTTTGTTTTAATTAAATAAAGTTTGTAATCATTGTCTACTTTGTTAGTAGTACTAATAAATATACTGTCCCTGCGTCTGTATATAGCATTGGATTTAACGGCAATAAATACAATGTAAACATATTTATGCGCATCCGGATCGATCGCCGGGACCAAGAAGTCCGAAAGCTGCTCTGACTTTTTCGTAAAGATTAAATCTAATTTCAGGAGTAGGATGACCTGGAGCAGAGCACTCTATACCACCATTAATGGCTTTAGTAGTAGCTCCAAAGTGTCCCTGTTGAACTCCGGGTGCGTCATGTACTCGGCTAGACCAGAACCAGAATGCTGTTCTCCAGGCAATTGAATCATTCCTGGCCACAGAATCAGGATCAGTGACGAGACTGGTATCATTAAAGAGTACAAGAGAGGCGTCTCTGTAATTGGAGCACCAGGTCAATTGAATGTATCCTCTTCCATAATAGTATTGATCAGCAACATCACAGTCAGGAGTACGGTAAGAGCTAGTACAATTGGTATGCTCGCAAGCTAATTCTCTCTTGGCACGAAGACCGGCAGATTCGTGAAGCAGTTGGGCGAGACACATGGCTGCTTCCTCAACAGATAAAATGCGCCCTTGCACGGCTGCAAGGTTATTAAAGTTGTCGTACTGTTCCTGAGTTGGAGCTGGGTAGCCATTGCTTGTGACTGCATTTCGGAATTTATCAATTGACACGAATCCTTTTTACAAGCAAAGGAAATTCGTTACAGCATATTTATTGCAATTGTCGATCTATTTTGGCCGCTTTTTGTATTTAAATATTACACGAGTATACCTTTGCCACCATTGCAATTAGGTTCGCAGCCGCCGCCGCCGCCGCTGCGGACGCAGCAGTTGTAGATGTTTCCATCTTTCCCATTATCCTTGCATGGAGTTCTGCCTTTCTCATCGCGTCCGTATTGGTCACATCCTTTTATCTGCCAGATCATTTGGCTGGCATCCGGTCCACCAGCAATCTTTTTACAGTATACTTATTGCAATTGTCGATCTAGTTTGGTCGCTTTTTTTGTATTTAAATATTACGCGTACATACCATTGCCGCCGCCATTGCGAGTGCAGCAATTGTATTTGTTTCCATTATCAAGGGAAGAAAACAAAAGAAGTGAAACTCTTGAGAAATGAATTTCTTCGTCGTGTTTCTAGAGGTCAAATATTTTATAAGCCCAAGGGTCCCTTTCCAATTACGTAAAAAATTGAAAGTAATAAAATATTCAGTCACAAAATTTGGAATTCCCCATTATGATTGTTCATTGTTGAACGAGTCTTACTTTAGTTCAATACTAGATAAATCAGAGAGCTGTGCTAGGTTCTCTGGGGCACCTTACCATCATTCATCTTCCTTAAATATGTGAGATGTGCAGTATTTATCATTGAAATTGATTGAATGTCACAAATTATGTGCAATTTTATGCAATTTTGCTTCATGTGAAGGGTACCTTGCATGTATACACTAGTGTGTATATAATATATAGTATGTATATAACAAGCAACTTATCTAGAACTTATTGATAACAGGGCAAGAGACATCAATCGGAAGGAATGTCTTTTTTAAAGTCATACTATTTGGATATATGTAATACGTAAGCACTTCAATTTCATGCCAATTTCAATATTGCAAATTGCTCAACACGGTATGTAACATCAATCGTATAATAGTTTGATGCTGATGGTCAACTCACTCCTTATTTTTGTTGCCAAATGTTTCTAAAATCCTTTACATAGTTTATGTTCCAACCCTATATGCTTACTTAAAGCTAGACCTGCAACGTAAACAAGATTTAGTTCCAATCTTTTGTAACGCTTGAAACTGAATCAGAATATTTTATAGAACTAAGAGTGTGAATGCAAACATTATCAATATTCGCTTTATGTAGGTCGTCAAAAATATATTTTTAAACGACTGGATTGACTTTACATGTAAACGTTGTGTGACATATGTAGGTTTAGCAAATGCTACATTTCAATCAAAGAAATTGTTGGATTTGAAAAGATTGTTTTTCATCACATTTATAAGTAGGTATGCGTAAAATACTTACATTTTTATTTAAGAATTGTTAAGTCATACACTTACATTTGGTATGAATTTTCCTTATAATCATAAAAATATCATATAAACCATGAATACTCTCAAAGGTATATTTATGAGCATCTTTTTATCTTCCTCATTCATAACCTAATATTTACTACACGTGCCGTGGCGTATATATCCCGATGTTGAGACAAAAAGAGAATAAGAATAATTTACATTAAAACCTTGAAATGTAAGGAAACATGGAAAAAGGGGAAAGTTTGAAAATAATTTCGTCACCACAAATTAATTCGTCCTAAATTCATTAAGATTTTAAACTGATGACTATTCGAATTTAAAAATTTATCCTGCTGTTTCATAAATGCATTTGCATTTTCATGCAAATTTGCAATTTGTATGAAAAATTAAATTAGAAATATTTATAATGATGATATTGCGTTTAATAATCATCCTAATAAATTTCTATTTATACCTATATAATATACAGGTCAAATTTAATGATTATAAGTAGTGCCGCTTTTATTTATTGACTAAATCGGCAAAATTGATTCCTCTTCACCACCACATAATACACTTTATGACTTCATGGTATCAATAATATACACTTTTCATCCTGCCACGAATTGCATAAAATGGAATCGATTTTCGATGAATTATCGCCATTCCAATCTCTGTCTTCTCTCAAAAGAGTTAGTTATTCAAACAGTACTAGATGGCAAAACTTTTGCTAATATTTGGTTTGACAATGGGCACATCCATGGGCCAAGATTGTTGGTGGTCCGGATGCCAACCAAATGACTGGCAGGTAAAAGGATGTGCCCAATACGGACGCGATGAAAGAGGCAGAGACCAATGCTGGG
>JAHZMT010002248.1:0-15800 GCA_027743785.1 Sinhomidia bicolor
GATCTGACAGAGTTTACCTTGTACGTTGTCTGGCAAGTTAATGTGGGCATTCACAATCAAAAAGTGAAGGAAGAAGCCAGAATGAAAAGGTTGCCAGCAGATTGAAAAACTGCTGATTTGTGTAAATGCCTACCCTACGATAATAATTGACGACTATGACTGGAGCTACAACTGATAAGATTCTTAAATACTACTGCTGTATGTAATCACTGTTATTGCTATTAGCTTACCTTTACCTAAAGCTATACTGTTTTGAAGGATTCCCAGTACGAAACAAACTCATAAATACCTTTTTTTCAACATCTTTGCATTTTGAACTTTTTTTATTGATCTCCAAAAGTCCTTGCACGAACGTGAACGTGTTAAGCTAACACTGCTAACAACATGGAGGATGGATGTGAGATGTAGCATTTGCTACCACCTGGTTTCTTTGTTCGCGAAAGGGAAAATAATAATAGAATCAAACTTGTATTAGGTTTGTAATAATTTAAACATGTTGATTCTTTGCACTAAAACTCACAATATAATATAAATATGAAATGGGCCACACATCACACAACAATATTCGAAAAAGAGTATGTAGCCCCGTATCAGTATTTCCAATATCCACCCACATGCATTAATTCACCTGGTGGATGTTGTTTGTTTGCATTGTTTTATAACGACAACAGTATGTGACAATAATAATTATTAGTATTGTGTGTTTGTCGTGCTGTTGTAAGCGAAAATCTATTATTGTATGGATTCTCAGGTTTTTTTTCCCAATCACATCCCAATATTCCCGTGTTTAAACGCACAATTTCAATTTCGTTTTGATTATATACGGGTTTGATCTATCTACATCGACAAAAGTAACAAAAAGTTTATTTTGTTGGGTAAGAGAGAATGGCCAATAATGAGAATGTGGGTTGATGACATCGGAAAGATTCAGAGAAGTACAAGAATAGCGAGAGCTAGATTCAGAAACAAAACTTAAATGGTGGCATGTTCAAAATGTGGATGAGGAAAGGAAATAAAGGAAATAACAATTTTAAACAGAGGTGAAAAACAACAGTGGAACACCTGCTTGTCTATTTTAATTGCCCACATATTACCTTATTCTGGATAAAAATAAATACTCGGAATTTAATGACACTTTTGATGTTTTATGAGAAACTAAGTTTTCCATATGTTCAGCAGCTAAATGCGCAAATATTCTGCAGAAACCAGTCATCATAAAAACATTTTCATTAGATTATTATTTTCTTTGTGGGCTACTCTTACGTTACAGGTTATCACAAGAAAAATTGTAGAATATAAAAGGATGGAAGATTTTTCACCTTGCAACAGTTTATTACCTCTCGTGAGAGAAGAAACACGGATATTGAAAATTACTCTTGAAAACTTAGTGTGCAGTGTTTTAGAGCTACTCAAAGTCAAGTTGCCCCAATAACGGGGTACCTTTCTTTAATATTCCTAACTTACTCAAATTGAACAAGTGACGGGTCAGTTTCATGCTTGTAACAATGATGCTTGCTATAAGGCAGCGAGGCAAGTGAAATTTTTATTTATTTAATATACTATACCAAATCTTTTTCCTCAAAAATCGTCTAATCAAATCATTAATACATGTATTTACTAACATTAAAAACATTTTAGCAGACAAGGTGTCGCTCAGCCATTCCAAACTTTTGGTGATGGTGACCGTTGCAGTTTCGTTTCTTGTGTTGTTCGAGCCGGTCAATGGGCAGCCAAATTACTATTTTAAAGCCAGCGTAAGCTTTTTAAATCAAACTTTGCATGCATTAAAAAAGAATAAAAATGACTACTTTGTGAAGAATAGGGTAAATAGGTTTGACAATAAATTTTGCTAATAAAAACATTTTCCTTCTTGTATCTGCTGCTTTATTCATGGGATTGATTAACAGGGCATTGACGTATTAACATTCCAATTTCTTCACACTTTATGCTTAAATGACCACTTGAGCACGACATAATGCTGAATGTCTCGTTTTGAAACCATATTTTCAGGCACCTGCAGTCAAATCCCTTCCAAGAATTGGTCGTAGAAGTGATGACGGAGCTGTAGTTAACGATGACTCTCCTAGTCCTTTCACCTATTGGCAAACTGGAGGAGGTTCACAGTTGGATTCTCTCGTGGGATCAAGTGGTGGTAACAGTGGATCCTCCAGAACGGCACCGTATCTCCTTGCCCCACTATTAACATCACAAAGTAACCAAAATGGCAAGGCACTCTTGTGGAGAAAGTTGTTTGGGAATACAGGGGGCAGCAACTTTGATGATGTCATGCTCGATAGTTTATATCCAAGTAAAAGCTAAAAACCATGTCTATTCGTACTTGTACTATAGTTTCACAGTATTCATTTTAATAATATATACATACTTATTGATGGTGGACAGAAAGATAATATGCAGCTTTTATGATAATGGAACGGGTGATTGATATAAATAGAATTGAAAATGGCAATAGTAACTGGGAATGGTGTGCAGGCTTTGGTTACAATAAAGTTATTATACGTTTGAGGATGATGATAAAAATTAAAAGATGCATTAGAATTTATAAATATAGATGTGTATACGTAATTCTGATCCATCTTTGATAAAACTGGTTCTGCAGTCTTTTTAGTCTTTGTTCTGGTGAAACAAAATGACGCGAGAGAACGGAATGGAAACAAAATAAAGCAAAACAGCAGAGAATTCATTTACAGAGAGATATCTTAAAGTAAATAACACGGAATACATTCATATTTCATTATTGTACATTCGTATATATAAAAGTTCTTTGGAACAAGTTACATACATAGGTTCTCATATTATTTTGTCTCATTTTCTATATTCTGACTGCATTAATAACTTGTACATATACGATGATTATACAATAGAGATTGATAATAGTTCAAAGCAACCTGTAATCTTATCATCTAAAACCTATAATGTAAATAATCTATTTGTTTCACAACTCTTCTTAATAGTCCTCCAAGTTGGGTTTGAAAAAATTCGGAACTTTGCATGTTTTAAAAATGCCACCATAGAAAGTATTTCCTTTCTCGACCCCTCCTATAACATTTATCTCCGAAATACCTTCTCGAGTTTGAGAAACCACACAGAGAATCCAGACTAACAAAACAATGCCTCCGTAAGCGCCCAAGAGAACCATTTTTGCTTCATAGTATGGTCCGGCATGAGCAATCCTAATGGGTTCGAGAATTGGCCATTTGTAACGTTTCGGTTCTATTTTTAGAAGCTTGTCCTCTGCGGATACTAAGCCCATGGCAGACAGAAAAATCGTGCTTGTACACAAAATCAGAATTATGCAGTAGGTCAGTATTTCCGAGCAGTCCCGTCCTGCAATGGCAACGACAATCGTTAAGACTGTGAGAAACACAAAAATTGTTTTCAAGGGGCCTTTTGAGAAATTATGAAACTATAAAATTAAATTAAATACATATCAATCAATTACAAGATAAAACCATGTCCGCGTATCCCAAGTGAGAATGTACAATGACTTGGATATTTCGAATAAAGTCATTTCTACTTCGAAAGAACGATAGAAGCAAGTTTGAGTTGTGGATAAAGACAGAGATAATTCCAAGACTGGAGTGAGCGTTTTTTCGACTCTTGAAAGTGCACTCGTCTAGCCATGCTGCGTAGCTTTCTTGAGTCCAGTCGGAATTGAGTAAAGTGCTGTTGTATTTTACTTCTTCAGCTTCCTTGTAGCAATCAGCAGCGGTATGAATAAGGCCTTCATCCAATGTTGACACAAACCCTATAGAGATCCATAAGAGCATGAATCCGACAAGGTGGATTAATGAGTGTATCTACATGAGTTAAAGAGCATAAATGTAAAAAGGGCAAATAGGATAAAAAAAATTGCTGATATACACACCAAAGAGTTCCAATACATTATACATAGAAACAAAATGATAAAGCGTTTGAAGACTTGATACAAACTAGTAGTTGAAACTTACCATAATCCAAAAGTCGTCCTTGTGGAAATGGAGAATAGGAGTGCCCCGATAGAAACGACCAATGAAAACACCAAATGGGTTTATAACAACGTACACCAGAATTGCAATTGCTCCATGATATCGCGCGTCGACCTTCACAATAAATAAGTTTGAAGCTTAAGAGCGTTTTAAAAATCATAAAAAACAATAATTGGTGCAAATATATTGT
The DNA here is from genome assembly GCA_027743785.1 of Sinhomidia bicolor. Taxonomy (NCBI): domain Eukaryota; kingdom Metazoa; phylum Arthropoda; class Collembola; order Entomobryomorpha; family Entomobryidae; genus Sinhomidia; species Sinhomidia bicolor. Next base: position 4,177 of record JAHZMT010002248.1, read on the forward strand.
GCTTCGGTACCGAAGAACTCAAATACTCTGAATAATCCAAATATAGAAAAGGTCTATTGTCTGGATCCTTGTCCGCTGTTAGACCTTGTCTGACTGAAGCTTCCCTTCGCGTTCTTGTCGCATGGGAATTTACACATTTTGGGTGCATCAACTCCTCCTTTCTCGGCAATAAGCAAGGAGAGCAGTCTGCCAACAACTCTGCATGGTCTAACTGGTAGAATTAAAAAACATACATGTTTCACATACACGATATTTATTTGTTTACCAATGCAAGGTGAGGAAAATTGCTGAATACCTCGTCTCTTCGTCTCTGCGACAAAATGAAAACTGAAGAAGTTTTTTCAGCATAATTCAAAGAGAGCTCTTCTGGACATTCAAAAGGTCCCTGAAAATGATCCATTAAAAAAAGTAGACTAATCAAAATTTGAAATATTTAAGTAACAAAATTGAGTGTTATGAACAAGATGAGGGGCATACAGGTCCACATTCTTGACGACTTTCATCACGATCATTAGTCGTCACACCGGATACACACTCATCGAATTCTTCGTTGGCAAATATTCGGTCCAAAGATGATTCTTCCCAGCGCAAGTCGGCAAACTCTGTGTCATGGTACAATTTGTTGCTTAAAATCCAATTTAAATCCTGCGATGTTTGGAAGCATTTCATTTTATTCCTCCAGTCTACATAGAATGGAGTTATAACACCTACCAAGCAATACATACATCTTTAAAATTCGGCTCTGCTTTTTGGAGATGTAAGTTTTGATTTGTACTTGTGTAATCAGTATAGGTATATTAATCTTTTCACCATCATAGCTATCAAAATCAAAATTTGTATAAACTGGTGACAACAAGGGTAGAAAGTCGACACCCCATTTGGGACCTTTAGATGAGGAAGAGCCACTGCTGAAGCTCTTGACTGCAATCAATCTGTATTAGAAAAACATTAACGAGAAAGTTAAAACTGATTAAGAGTTCTTTCTAATTTAGCAGCAAATATCCAAAGCAGAATGATGCAACTCACATAAATTGTAAAAACGGAGTTTCCAAACAACTAATATCATTCCACGTGTAGTGGACGTGAAATTCCGTCATTAATTTTTCCCCAGCAAAACCTCCAAAATATGCAACTGGATGCTGCAAAGTAAAGGGCTTAATTGTTGTTAAAAAGCTTGTTTAAAACAGAGGACCCTCAAATATTACCGCATATTGTGCATAAAAACATGTTACATAATTTTAGACTTCACTATACATTTAACTCTGCTCTGGAACGATAGTCGCAATGAAAAATCATGGAATCCTGAATACTCGTGTCCTTCTTCTTCATATCCTCGCAAGGAAAGTCCAAAGAGAATTCACCAGAAGGCAGCCCTAGAAAATAAAGTAAGTAAACGTGGAAGAGAAAGCAAAACTTTCTGTAATGAAAGAATATCTTGAGTCCTTTCGAGATTTAAATAAGCTATTTACCTAAAGTACCAACAATAGGTTGCATATACAACGCTCTCAGAGGAGTTTTCGCTTTCACCGTGATGTGCATCCACTGCCTCATGTTACGTACATCGGTTTCTGGCGTATTGATTCTTGACAGTGAAATTGACTCAATCCAATCCTTATTGTGCAGCATAGAGTGCAAGCTCGCATTGTATTCAAAGAAATGCAACGCTCTTGACTCACACCCAGCCTGATTTTCGATTTCCTCCCAGATTGGTGAAAAGTACTTGAGCGGTGAATATTTTTTCAAAGTGGATGATTGGACACATAATGGGAACAGTCTGGAACGAGCAATACTTGCTGAATCAAAGCCAGTGAGGTTATCAAAGTTGCGTTTGAGGATGTCATAGGTAATACCAATGGAACGGCTTTCGAGCAGGATCTTCCGTATCTCGTTATTATTTGGCAGCTCTCCAGCTACCAATGTCGCCCAGGTGGACAGGATCAGAACGTAAAGGATAAGACTGACATGTCGAAGTCTACCGATGTACTTAAATGCTAAATAGATATTACTGCGAAGAAACATTGTATCTTGTGCATTATTTTTATATCCAAACTATTTTAAAACAGAAAGCTTTGCTCGAAAATTTATGACGTGAAAGAAATGAAATACTTAAAATAATTTTACTTTGTAAACTGACTTCCAAAAAAGAGACAAAAATATAGCTAACATTATTTATATCTGGCTGCACAGTAATTTTTGAAAAATATAATGTGTTGAGTTAGTTTTCCTGGTTTTGAGAAATATCCTTAGTAATTTTTTAACAAGGACCATTCTCGAACCAATGATGTTTATGAACCCCATAATGTTTATGGGGCGGGTATGGTCAAGAAGAAGACGGTCTAATTTTAGAAAAGAAGGATTATTCTTGCATGGCATCCTTTATTTAATGCTTGTGTGATAATGTCTCTTGAATGATAATTCCTTTCATTATTGTGATCAGACCTGTCTGCTCTGGGGTGAGTAAGGCAAGATTTAAAACTAAGTCTAACAAGTTGTCTTACAACTGTTAATACCTACAAATGTCGATTTAAATGACCATGCAGTATCCCCTCTTTTTAATTGTACACTATTTGAAAACAGCCACATGCAAAAAATATCAGACCCGATGAAAAAGTTCAAAGTTCCTAGAAAATTGGTGCAATACAAAATGAATTATTGTAACCATTTTGCTTTAATCGTTTATTTAACCTATTCAATTTCTTGCCTAAAAATCATGTAGCTTTTTCAAATTTTTGACCATTCTTAAGAATATGTACCTTTAAATTTTGAAAAAAAGGATGCATGAAAAACTCATTTCGGCGTGTCATGTCATGTCCTATTTAATTCAATTTCCGGTTCTTGTGAGGGGTGAAATTGCCCTCATACCTCCTGAGTCCTGGCTTGGCTGGATGCACTCGCTCGATTCGGCATACATGCCTAAGAGCAACAGCAAAATAATTCTAATAAACTGAAAGAATAGAGTTCCAACTCCAAGTGACTCAAAATTGCTGCATAATAGCACTCTTAAAACAAAAAAAATCAAAACTTTGAAAAGTTTTTTTTACAAAACCATTATATCCCGCAAAACTAACATACAGCCATATCTCTTTTTCCTTTAAAAAGCCACTTTGAGTCTGTCACTTGGAGGAGCATCTTTGTTGAAAAACATCGTGCATCGCGCTCCGTTCCATAGACCGAATCTATTCTAGGTTAGGTATATAATATCCAAAGAACATGTAGGTATTTTATATTAATTGGTATTATGAATTGACGACGATATGCAATGAATGTATTATCGTGTTACTAGAAACATGGCATAGTCTTAAAGAACATTATTACTTTTATTACCTATGCACGAACTCCACATACAACAACATAGTCAAGATTTTAGTTGTTGTTCTCACATGTTGTCTTTTGTCAGTAGTCAGTGTGCGTGCGTACTGCGTAGTGCGTCAAGTGCGTGTGTTGTTGGTAGTGTAGTGCTGTGAGTGTACAGGTAGTCTAGTATGTAGTAGTAAGTAAGTATGCATATCTTAAAATTCTGTTGTAGCACAAAAGCATGGCATAAACGAGTCAACACAAAACTGCTACAACAAACAATAATTTGGCGCGTTGTTGTTGTTGTGTCGGACAGAATTGTACATTCGCAATTATAGTTTAAGTGCACAGATTTCAAGTGTTTGAAACAGTTCATCTGATTCAATTTTTTTTAAAATCAGCATACCTATGTGAGTAGAAGTGCTTGTGTAGACTTTTTACAATTCAAGTGCACTTCTAAAGGGTCAAATTCTCAACTGAAGTAAGGTGAAAGATAATTTAAACGAAATAAAAAGTGCTGTAAAGAAACAAATACTAGACTGGAGTGGAGTGGAGTGGAGTGGAGAACAAAAGCTGACACTTGTGACTTGTGCTGCATGGATGAGATTTTTGAATCAGTGAGAAATCTATTTGTATAAAATGACTATATAGTGACTATATCCTAAGTGAAAGTGAATTGTTCGTACCAATTATGTACACTAACTATCAATGTAATATGTGACTTTTTCCCAACTAGCGTAATGACCTAGATCTCGGGTGCTAGTTGTTGTAGAACTATTGTTATTATTATTATAAGATTTGTGCAAGTCAAAGATTGTTTGTTCTAATTTTGCGTACGTACATTAAAGCATGGCTCCAGAGCGACATACTACGTCGTCTTCACGTAGTCCCCGAAAAAGTAAGTACAAGTTTTGTATAAATTCAAGATTAAGTATGGTATGCCAAATGCCAGTATGATTTTAAACTAGGATTTTTATTGTTTTGTGTTGCAGAATGTCATACAAAGCTCGAGAGACTTCCTCATTACACTGGCTTAATGATAAAGAACATTCTACAGAGCCAGCAGACTGACGCCAATGGAGAATTCGCGGACACACTGCTAATTTGCAGTGGAGGAACTATTAGAGTTCATGCATTTATTTTGCAAGCAGCCTCTCCGCTAATACAAGAAGTGATTATGTCTCAAGTACGATAGCTAAGACAGAAACTAACCTAATTTATTCAAGTTAAATTACTATTAGTTATGCAATGTTAATAAAAATATTCAAATGTTATTTTATTTTAGGGAGAGAATTACCCATACATTCGTGAAATTCTTTTGCCGGATTTTTCGGTCAAGGAAATTGAAAGAATGCTTAACTTGGTCTACAAAGGGTATGTGGATTTGAAAGACAGCACGGAAGTTCAAAGTCTTCGAGAAACCCTAAAATTCTTCCAAATATCCGGCGTAGAATTTGGCAGCGAAAAGATTGAGAAAATAAAGGGATCCCTAAAAGTTCAAGAGCTCAATAGGATTCCTCAAGATCTTTTTAAATCTGAAGTAACTTTAGAAAATAAAGTTTGGAAACCGGTGGTGGTGGACGATTCCGCCGACAAAACTTTTCAGAGCTCCAATAATGAGATAAAAAATTTAAGGCGCAGTGGAAGAGCGCCCAAGCCTATCGTGAAACTGGCACATGAGAAGGCAGATGTGAAATCGGACGATTCCGACTACAAAGCTGAATCTGGAACCGAATCCAGTGCGGATGAACATGAGTGGGAACGAGGGTTCCAAGAAGAAGCGTGGAGGAACTTCATTAAACCTATTGCAGCCAGTGCTGAAACTACCTCGTATAGAAAACTCAGTATCGCAGAAAGTTGCTGCTGGTACGTCGGCGTCTCTTACCGTACAGCCTATTTCAACTAATGCTGTTGCTGATAACGCCAAGAAAACAAACAAGGATAAGGATGACTCTGAAACCGACACAGAGGATGAAGATTGGGTACAACCAGATTTCAAGAATAAAGAATGGTTTTCCCGTGAGTCGCGTCGGTGTCAATCCTGTAAGAAAACTTTTGATAAGCCCGCTGAAGCGTCACTATGCATTAGTTTACACAAGTGCCTCCGATGCTACTTNTTCCCGTGAGTCGCGTCGGTGTCAATCCTGTAAGAAAACTTTTGATAAGCCCGCTGAAGCGTCACTATGCATTAGTTTACACAAGTGCCTCCGATGCTACTTTTGCTTCAAAGTTTACTCAACGACTGACGTTTTATTCAAACATTTTCATAAGCGGCATAAGCAAGCTGGAAGAGAGAATACACTTCTTTGCCCTTTTTGCGACCAAGCTATCCCTTACAAATCTGTTTCTTGTCACGTAATTTCGGTAAGTAAATAATTGAGTAAAAAGTGGCATCCTTTACATTTTTCTTGCTCTTATTTTTTCACTCAGGTTTTATTCTTATATATCCATTAATTTAAATCAAATTCGTTTTTATTTATTCTGAACTATTAACAGGTTCATCTGCGGAACCAACAAGATGATGACGACGTTGAACCTAAAGACAGAGACAAAAATTCAAAATGGTTCAAGTTCAAAAGCTTCTGATAATCCTTTAGCAGTAGCGCATACTCCTAGTGGTAGTAAAGTCCTTCCACGTCCGCGATCACGATCTCAGTCCACTGAAGTGATATCAAGTAGCAATAGCGAAAGAAATTTGCAGAAAAAAGTAAAATCTACTTCAGCTTCCTCTGTCGAGAGGGATAAGAAAAGAAAAGGTGCAAAATTGACGATAGCTAACTTAAAGAAATTAAATAATGAGAATTCTGAACGAGAGTACAAAGTTCCTGATTTGGATGTGGCATTGGAAAAGATTACGGCTTGTGGTAGGACTATAACATTTAATTTGAAAAAGAAATAAATTAAGTAATGAGAATTCTGAACGAGAGTACAAAGTTCCTGATTTGGATGTGGCATTGGAAAAGATTACGGCTTGTGGTAGGACTATAACATTTAATTTGAAAAAGAAACGATTGACTGGAAGCATTGGAGACTCTTGATGTGATAGATATGAAAATACCGATTTTATGTAGAACTTTAATTTTAATACTTAATGGAACCTTAATAAAATGATATGCATTTCAAATGTAAAAAATATTTTATATTACAGTTTTTATGAGTAATACTAATGATATGAGGAATTTTAATTGAACTTTTATCGCTTTTGTATATAATATTTGCTAAATGAAATTTTCCTCTTAGAGAAACAGTTATTAAAAATGGAACCTTAATAAAATGATATGCATTTCAAATGTAAAAAATATTTTATATTACAGTTTTTATGAGTAATACTAATGATATGAGGAATTTTAATTGAACTTTTATCGCTTTTGTAAATAATATTTGCTAAATGAAATTTTCCTCTTAGAGAAACAGTTATTAAAAGCCTGCTTGAAGTATATTATTTCTCAAGGGTTTAGACTTCGTTTGTTTCACTTCATTTATTATATCAGTTTTTGTTTTTCCTTGTACCTTTTACAAGTTGTACATACGTTATATAATTTACTCTAGTATATGCCGAAATGGATATTTAATTAAAAGAAGTAACAAAGAGAGAGCTATTAAATATGTAAAGTTTTGTTTGTCCACCCTCTAGTAAGAATGAAATCACGAAATGATACGAACAACTAAGTGTTTTCCTCTACATTTTTGAAAAATTTATAAAAACGAGTTTATTCAACCTTTATTTATATAACCTTTATTCATCATTTTCATATTATCACTTACAAGTTCCCCTCCCCATGTCTTTTAAAAGATTTTTAAATTTTTAAATGAGGAAAGCACATATATGAATGGCATGTCGGAATGACAAGATTAAAATATTGGTTCACAATGTACCAGAAAAAATGTTTCCCTTTGATTTCTCAATACGTGAATATAGCCACACATGGTATGGCTTCTCAGAAGGTACTCTATTTTATACTAAAATTATTAGATAACGCTCAATAGAATAGTAAATTATTTTTCGCCTTCCTTACTTTTTGTTAACCATCGGTGAGTATGTATACTAATCGTAAGTGCAGTTCTGTAAATCAGCAAAAAATAGACAATTTCAAAATTGATGCTATATTCGTGTACTATGCAAAAAGGTGGACTTCATTGGTTGGGAATTACAAGCAGATTTGTAATTGAAAAAACGATTTTTTGTCACATTTTTTCTATCATATTATTTTACTGATCTGGATCATCTTGATGTTGTTTAATTGGCTCAGTACTTCCATGAATTCTATGTGGGACTAACGATTCTTTTAAAGCGTTCTGTAACGCAGTGCAAAAACATCTTTGCAATCTTCTCAACCTAGAAAATTTCAGTTTTAGAAAGGACCGACATCGTTACAAGCCGCATAAAGATAGTAACTTTTGACCTTTTGTATATTTAAACCATGGACTGTTCCGTATAAAAAACAACAAATTTAGTGTGCAAGATTCAGTAATAAAGATTACTTTGCTAATAATAATTCACGCCACATCATACACATTAAAACTAAAAAAATACGTAAATTAAGCAACCGTAATTTTGAATGTTTGTTACAATATAAAAGAAAGATAAGCAACGGAGACTAGCATGTATTTTCTGTTGTTGCTGCTACTTACTCACAACAACACAAGTTGTCAGTCAGTGCGCGTCATCGTCATACTAACACTCATAATACAAAACAAGTGCTCAGAAAGTTACATAGCAAACTTTGCAACTTTTTGTTATTTACAAACAACTACAACAAACAAAAATCTATCTATCTACTACTTAAAATTAAAATTGCTTCCACCAGTAGCAAACATAGATAAGTTCAATAATATAAGGCAAGGGTAGCTTGAACATAAAAATGTGTGAATTTTTGTTTCGTCGTCGCATGAACCAAGTGAGTCAAGTTAACAATGCAATTTTGCTTGCAATTTTACTACACCACGCAGGAAGTAGGTACTTGTGCAATAATGAAAATGAAATGAATTTTCTACCCCGTTCAGTGGCCCCCAAATCCACCACCACAACTACTACTATTGCAACTCGATTTCTGCTTGCCAAATGACATGACGATGATAAATAAGAAGGCAGAGTTGTTGCTTGGTTGCTGAAAAAACGCAAAGCAGCATACCTAGTGTAGATATTACCTACATTAATAGGTGTATATAGATAGTAAAATGGAATGGATGAAAGAAAATGTGTTTGTAACGAAATATAGGTAAGTAGACTGAAAGATCAAAGAACATAGCACGTCTTGAGCCGTGCTCTGTGCTGCTAGCGTAGCAGCAAAATTCTTTATCTACGCGAACAACTAAGTATCTATATTTTTAAAAAAAATTTAAATGTTATGTATCTCAAACTCATTGTGATTGCCTAAAATAAAGTTGTACGCTATCATATAGCGCATAATTAAAGGTTTTCTTTATTGCCTTAACTAAGTGATGTTACTACAGTAGACAATAAGTAATAAAAATTGCCATGCCAGCCGCGAGAATGAAAAAGTAACTAGATAAATTATTGATTTATGGATTCAGATTCAACGAAGTTGTACGCACTCAGTCTAGCTAGTTGCCAAGGGTTGTCAAAATGAATCAATAAAGAGAACGCTGCATAACAGGGTAGATGGGTTTGCCTGGGTGAAAAAAAGCTTGGGGATAAGATTTCAAATTCGGTCATGGAAATTCGTGCTCATCACAAAAATGGTGTAGCCAGAATTTCTGGGGTCAAGTCAGTGATGTTCGCCTGAAAAGAGTAATATTTTTGGAATTAGAAATTAATTAACCCTGAAATTCCGGGATTCCTATTTTTGTGATGAGCACGAATGTCCAAAGCCGAATTTGAAATCTTATCCCCAAGCTTTTTTTCACTCAGGTGAACCCATCTACATTGTTATGCAGCGTTCTCTTTATTGATTCATTTTACGTTGACAACCCTTGGACACGGCAAACAAACTAAAAAGTAACTTCTTATAAATTTGTTTTCATGGATACCTCACTAAGGTTTGATAAACTATGAAATGAAGGTATTTTCCTAGAACATGGCGTTAGTGAAATATGGACCATATGGTAAGTAATACAAGATCTAGTGTGCTTTTCAAAATAATGAACCGGTTGCCCACCAGAGTCGCTAAATCACTGATGTATATAACGTGGCACAAATTAAACGTATCAAACAAGGAAAATATGCACAATTTCCTGCGGAGCCTGTACGTTTTTCAGTTTTTGTCACCCTTTGAACAGAAACGTTTCCTAAATCTCATCTCTCAAAATATCATTTTTCACTTCAATGCCATTACGAAAGCGATCCCGTTCACAATCAACATTGTATGAAGAGTTAGACGAGTATAACTGCAAACACGGAGAAAGTTCTAGAAAAGGAGACAACAACTATAGGCCAGCGGTAAAAAAACCGAAAACGTTATTGTCGTCGTCTAGTAATAGAGTATTGACCCCTTCAAGTCTTTCCTACAGGACCTTGAAGCAAGAGGAGAAGTGGTGGACGAAAGGACCTCGACCAAGGCGTAACGGCACAAAGTGGAACATTCTCAAGCATAATGGCCCGTTGTTCACACAGCCATACAAGAGGCTACCAAAGAATGCGCATTTTAGGTATAACAGAAAACGTGTGTGTTTGAGTCAGGGTGCTGAAGAGGTTGCCGGGTTTTATGCGAAGATTATTGAGCATGACCACGCGAAGAAAGAAAAATTTAATCAGAACTTTTTTAAGGTGAACTTGGACTATTTTAAATATACATATTTTTATCTACTGCAATTTGTTTGTTCGTATTTAACTCTTGTCTACTGTCATTCGTCAGGATTGGCGAGCAAGCATGACCACCAAGGAGCGGACCTTAATAACAGACTTGAAGAAATGTGACTTCTCGGACATAAACAAGGTTGGTGGTGGTGCTGTGCTTATTTTAAATTTAAAAAGGTCGCCAAATTAACATCAGTATCATGCCCTACTTCAGGGACAGCTAAAATACGTATGGTTAAACCAAGCATCCCGACTAAAGGGAGAAAAGGACAGAATGAAATACGAGATTGCCCGACAACTGGCAAAGCGCATTGACAGAATCCGAAAGAACTACAACGCGGACTTGAAGAGTCAAGAAACCATTATACAACAGCGCGCCGTAGCAATGTACTTTATAGACAAGTTGGCTCTTCGTGCAGGTAACGAGAAGGATGAGGACAAATCGGATACCGTTGGCTGCTGTTCGCTTAGGTGTGAACACGTCAAGCTTAAGGGAGGAAGAAAAAACCTCGTCAGTTTGGACTTTTTGGGAAAGGACTCGATTCGGTATTATAAAAAGGTTTCCGTTGACAATCTGGTTTACAAGATCCTTAAGACACTGATGGAGAATAAAAAAAAATGCCACCCACTTTTTGACAAGTTGAATGTAAGTCGACACTGTGAAAATAATGTTTCCCTAGATGTACAGGTTCTTTGTACTTTCTCTTGTGCATGTCCTACCATTGAAAATCGCTCCGGGGTCTTTCGCAACTTGAAGAGGGCCATTGCAAGTTGCAAATTCCATCGATTCCAACGCAAGAATTTTCAAAGACTTTTCAACTAGAATTTAAGGACTTTTCAACAAGAATTTAAGGACTTTTCAACAAGAATTTAAGGACTTTTCAACAAGAATTTAAGGACTTTTCAAACAAGAATTTAAGGACTTTACAATGATTCAAGGACTTTTTTGCCAGAGGTACGGTACAAACAGTACACATTGCTTGTATTCGTAGAAACATTCTAGAATGTTAAGATTTTTTGGACCCCTGAGCGATTTTCAAAGGGCATGACATGTATCTCAGGAAAACAGGTATAGGTATATAAAAAATTGCGTTTTTCTCATGTATGTAGACCACCGTGTTGAACAAACACTTGAACGATTTAATGTCAGGACTGACGGCAAAAGTCTTCCGTACATATAATGCGTCGCGCACTCTCCAACAGCAATTGGAAAAACGAACCCCAGCTAAGGGTACTCTACCTGAAAAAATGCTCGCATATAACCGCGCTATTCGCGCTGTTGCCATTCTCTGTAATCATCAAAGGGCTGTTCCTAAAACGTACGAGAAGAGCATGCAGAATCTTGGCAATAAGATTACTAGAAAGAAAGATGAAATTAAGAACGTCAAGAGGGATTTGAAGAAATTCAAGAAAGGGACAAAGTGTGTGGTGATGTAACTTTCTTTGTTTTTTGTTATGGTGTACTCACGAGGCATGTATTAGACCTGTAACCGACCAATCTCTTCGATACTCTGCCATATAGTTACCCTTATTAAAGTAACTTCACATGATAAGTGTCAGGTTACAACGGTTC
>JAHZMT010002249.1:0-16458 GCA_027743785.1 Sinhomidia bicolor
TCATTAGATAACATTGTAAACTTCATAGCATATACATATTGTAATAGTGCTGGTAGTAGTAGTTGTGCTAGATCTCTGTAGTCTGATGAAGGTATATAAGTATGTATGTATGTTGTGGCCTTTTCTCTCTAAGATCTAGGCCACCGAAAGTTTACCCTGCCATAAAAGGAAAAAATATATATATAACTCGTGGGGACACGCGAAAAGTTTTGTGCTTGGTGTTTGTAAACCAAGATAATACTCAAGTATGTAGTAGTAGTAGAAGAAGAAAAAGTGCATACAATGCACCACATAGGCAGCATTCAAGTAGGTATAAACTGGAATTGGAGACACGTATGCACTTTTCCTTCCTCTACTCATTCCTCTTTGTCTAAACAAAATCTTCTACGTTGCTGTAAGGATGAGGATAAAGTATTTTAGAAAAAGGACTATCTGTTTTGAAAACGCAACACTTTCTTTTTACAAGGACAGAGAAGAGAAGAGAAAGAAAGAAAGAAGAGAGTCTCAGTCGGTTAATTTCCTACATGAACATAAACTAATTGCATTGTCATCAGTGATGAACGACAGGGAACACAAGAAAGTGATTCTAGCTAAAAACGGATCCATTTTAAATACGACTCAATAATTCTGTTTCAGCTTCCGTTTTCCAGGAAATTATAAACGATGTAGTATATAATATATACAATATCTTTTGTCAAATATATATATTATGGTATGTAATAAGTAGAAAACAGCATTAATAAAACATATAAGCAACAAAGGCCAAAAAATATCACTACTACTGCTACTATACTGACGCCTCCTACACAATTTCCCGCACGTACACAATGTACCTATACACTTTACTTTCATTATCATTGCCACACGATGTTTGTCTTCATGTAACCAATTACGCAACTACACAATCCAATCGCTTTTAAATGCGTATATGGCAAAGCATTTTTCTTGGGTATTATCATTACATTATTTAAAGACGACAAGAATAATTCTGTGTTGCAGAAAAAAAGCTTACGAGACAAAAATAAAGAGAGAGAGATGGTTGGAATATTTCACAAGTTTTTACTATTTTTAGCTTCCTTTTCGAAAGTTACCTACAAACAAGCATACATACATATGTGTAGTTGGTGCATTACCACATATGCTTGTTATATATTATTTTTCTCAGGATTTTACGAATTACAAGATACGGTACATTTTTTTATACTTGAATGGAATATTACAGTGAAAATCGACAAGTAGTTTGGATCACATTATTTTGCAAGTTCGTGTGAAAGAATATTATCTGAGAATATAAGAGAGGATTGCTGGTAGGAGGTCGACAATTTCCACGTGCGATTTTTGCCATTTCCTGTCCCTCTCTCTCTGTCTGTGGAAGGTGGGTAGCAACAGTGTCTATGTAATATCTAGTTTTTCTCTTTCATGTTTACTCAAACATGTAGTGTTTTCAATTTCGCACAGCAGTACAAGTTCAAGATCTTAACACATTATTATTCCAATTCTAGCAGCAGCCAGTGCCAGTACCTTTTCAACAGAACAAATACATATACATACAAACATTCAACTCCAAATTACCCAACTAACTCCAAGTTCAAATTTTTAATCCGCTACTAAATGGAATCAGACATTCAAAAAATGTATTTATCTTCCCTAGACACATAATATGTTAAACTCTTTCGTCAACAAACGGCAAACGTTTAACAAAAAAATATATAGATTGACTACAATTTCCTTCTTAAAAGAAAAAGTAATTGCTTTTCAGCAAACACATTCTTTATTGCGAAAATATAATTTGTTAAAGTTCAAAGCAGGTCATGCATGGGTAGGTATTACCTATGTACACACCATGTACCTCTTATTCCAGGCAGCATTATTTTTTATAGCTAGCTATAGATGTTTATTAACAAAAGTCGCGTCGTTTTTTTGGCCTTCAACTTTATTGTAAACTTTTTAGCTGCTTGAATGAGGTGGCAGCATCTCTTGTACGTTACGTTCGAAAAGAAATAAAAATGTCTGCCATTGGATTATCATTGCGTCGAGGCGTAGCAGAATAAACAACATGCCCTTGAGCCAAAGGACAAAAAGGCAATGGCTTCCAAAATGTTTTAAATGTAATAAATTCTGTCATTTCCGATTTCCTTCAAAAGGAAAACACACATACCTACATACATATATTCAAGAAGATTCATTGTGTTTGCTCACTGCCACCTGTTAAATGGGATACTTCTTTAGCTGAAAAGATCAAATCAGAAGATCTTTCACTTTTCATGAAATGGCTTTTTGCAAGTTCAGTGTACAGGAAAACTCTAGTCAGGAAAATTATTAGTGGAACATGTATGCCTACTTAGTAGTACATTCATATTTTATATCTTATAATAAGATGGTCGCTTTACTCAAGCGCATGATACATATACTCTTTTCCATTCTTTTCAAACAGTTTCCACAGTTCATCAAACTATCTAATTGGGAACAAGGACTATATACGCCGCCGTCGTCATCATCAGAAACGAAACTTTTCCTGTAAGAAAACAGACTATTATACACAGGTCGTTGGCCATCATTACAAAAGTAAATGTTTGATGATGATGATGATGCTAACAACGACTGGAATATTTCCGTTTCTCATATTACGCATACATATATACAATCTTACATATTATATTTCATTTTAATATACAAATTATATAGAGAGAAACCTAGTGGAAATTCCTTATTAATTTTCCCTCCAAACTTGGAAGAATGCTAGTTACTCTTTCTTTTTTTTGGTCTGTTTCCTTGCTGTTGCTTTTTTTACAAAGGAAGGAAATGGCAAAGAAACTGCCAATTCTACGATATATATTTTTTTTTTCAAAAGCTTGTATGCAGCATGTAACATTTATTACTACATATTGTAGCAGCAAGCTATTTTTATCATGAAATGTTAATTAAACATTATATTTCTTCCTTTCTCATTTCAGGTGAAGGCAGTCCAAGTGGCAGAAAATAATATAAGTCAGTATCACAAATTCTGCTGACTGGTGGTGGTGCCCTTCATGGTCATATCATCATAATGTATTTATCACGTAGAAAATTGTTTCTTTATGCATCTCTATAAATTCAGCAAACTGCAAGCATACATCCTCGCCGTAAAAACTTCTAATATGATGATTCTGACAACTCTGACACTGACTACACGGTATCTTATTATTCTTATCCTAAACAACAAAAAAGTGTCATCATTATTATCATCATCATGCATCATGACCTTTACCTTTCAAGGCAACTAAACACACAAGGGACTTGCCTTGTGTGCAAAACTAAACTGCTTGATGATATGATAATACATATAGATATATACATAAAATTATTTCAATAAGATGTTTAGCAAACATTTTCTTGCTGCTTGTAGATCAAAGTTTATTTATCTTTGTATACTCTATATACATAATATGTATGCATACACAAAGTAGCCAGTCTATATAGCTATCTAATTTCCTCTGAAGTTCATGAATACCAAAATGAAGTCTACACGGCTTACAAACAGTATGTTTTATTTCACCATGCTTCTTCTCTCTAGGTATGTATGCACCCGAGTTGAATTTTATGAAGTTCATGAATACGAAAATGAAGTCTACACGGCTTACAAACAGTATGTTTTATTTCACCATGCTTCTTCTCTCTAGGTATGTATGCACCCGAGTTGAATTTTGTTTTGTAAAAAGAACTACGAGTAAAGACAAACACGTCATTACATATTATCGAGAGTATATACATATATAAATAAATTCTCAGATTATTATTGTTATTATTATTATTATCATCATCAGCATCATCATCATGAAGCAGGAGCAAAGAGATTCTCTTTTTTAATGTACGAGCTGAGACAAAAAGGCAATATAAATACCAAGGTAAAATCCATCATTTACATCAACAATACGATGATGGCAGCAACAACGACAACGGCAGACGTATGCTATGTATGTATGTATATTATTCTAGGCGCTCAGAACAAATGCAAACTACTTAGCCTTCTACAAATTCAAGTTCATGCATACATCACTCACGACAATAATTTCTTTTTAAGTGTGTCTGTATTTGCCGTACTTTTATCACCAATAAAATTGAAAACCACAAATCACTAATGTGTAACCAACCATTTATGTATGAAATGTATTTTATCGCGAAAAATGTAGACAACGTCAGGTAAGTATGAAAGGAAAAAAACATCCGCAATCGACAATGAAAATTACCGCTGTTATTATTAAATGAGGTATAATGAGTATAGTAAAGATTTAAAGAGCTTTATGAAAAAAAATTTATATGGAATTATAGTAGCAAAAAATGACTACAAAAATTAGGATGTTTGGATAAATTGAGTTGACAGAGAGGGAGAGAGACGAGAAAACAACAGCCAGTCAGCATGCCAAAAGACAACTCAATGACATATGTATATCATGGAAAAACTCAAAAAAGTAAGCTTTCTACTGCTGTGTTTGGTGATGTGGTTCACCATTAGAAAAACACACAAGTTTTTGACTTTTCTTTACCACAACAAAACATACCAAACCTCTCGCAGACAAGAGAAGAAGAAGGCCTTGGCCATAAAAAATCGATTTAGCCTTTTTATTATTCCTTTCATCATTGTAATTTAAATGGTAAGTTGCAATAAAATATCAGTGATGGGGAATAAATATAGATGTATGTAAAAGGAATAAAATAAATTAGTTTGCCATCTACCATTGTTTTCGGTCCAACCAAATTTTGCTCTTGTTGTACAACAGATTCCATTTGGCACCACCACACAATCATTTTAACTATAGTAGCCAGCGATCTTCTACGTATCCTTTGTAGATCGTTGATAGTAGCAAGCAGCAAGCTACATATACCTATCTACATTTTTTAAAGCTTCCATCGACAAAATTTACTACTATCTGTACACATTATTATTACACTTCCGTTCCTCCACTGTAATTTCCCTATATATGTATGTACATATACCGCTCACTGACAATTCATTTCTACATTGACTTTGTGTACCATAATATTTTGCGTTTTTTTCGCATCTAAAAAAATAATAACAATGGTTGTAGGAGTAGTAGTAGTACTAGCATATCACAAATATTATGTACAACAACGCGCACATTCATTACGCAACTCACCTTATGCAAATGCTCGAGAGCAAGGACGATTTCTCCTATGTATATTCTCACTTGTTCCTCTGTGAATCGTTCTCTTTGGTACAGGTGTGTAAACAGCTCACCTCCACTGACATAGTCTGTAATGCAAAAAAAAGACAAGAAAAATAACCATCATTATTATTACTATTATTATTATTATTATATCTTTACATTTTTCATAACTTTTCTTACTATTTAAAAAAAGGGTGAAAAATACAACATTTTTTATAAGCTTGCTATATGTCTGCAGGATTGTTATTATTGGTTTGAAGCTACAAATAAAATATATAGCAGTAAGCAAAAAAAAACTTAACTGGCAGGTAAGAGATTTGGTTAAAAAAATGAGAATGCCATAATAAACTATATAAAAGCTAAAAGCATAAAACACACAGTATGTATATATATA
This sequence comes from Sinhomidia bicolor, assembly GCA_027743785.1. NCBI lineage: Eukaryota > Metazoa > Arthropoda > Collembola > Entomobryomorpha > Entomobryidae > Sinhomidia > Sinhomidia bicolor. The sequence continues at coordinate 5,560 of JAHZMT010002249.1, forward strand.
CATACCTAAATGCCTACCTGTAGCAGCAAGCAGTACATAAAAAGCAAAACACGGGCAAAAAATAATATGCTAGGTTGTATTGTTGTAGGATATGTATAAAAGTAAATAATAGCGTGGTGTACATTATGGCAAATTTAAAAAGTCATATTCTTGGGAAACCCCATCATCCCATCAGCGAAAGAGTTGTGCAGTCACTCATATATATGTAGTTCTTTGAAAAGCATCTATTAAGTTATGACACACTGCTGCTTGGATGCATTGTTTATATTATTGTATAGATTTAAAAGACCATATCACGATGCTAATACAACTTGTGATTATACATATATACATGCACATATACATACATACATGTATACCCAGCAAATTTTTTTTTCTTCGTCTTTTTGCTGATAGCATAAATATAAATGTAGTATTTCAGCTTTCACAACCCATGTTCAACAAGAGGAAAAACAGACACTTTACCTTTGAAAAAAAGTGAATTAATGAAATGGAAAAAAATGTTTTCTCGAGGGAAATTTTCAGCATGATAAAATCAAAAGTAGAAGAAGAAATTTTTTTTAACGTAAATAAAATATCAAAACCAAGAAGTTATTTTAATTTTTATAATAAAATATTACACATTCGTAAAATTTATGCATATATCCATTCAACTGGAAGGGATAAAAATACATAATAAAAAAGGCAAACGTATTATTAGACTTCAAGGAAAAATTGGGCGTATGTAGATTAGAATCAGCAATCAGTACGCAGATATAGGCCCTGGAATGACTAATAGTCTTGGTGGTAGTAGTGGTATCATTATAATTAGGTAAAAAAAAAAAAATTCATTTACAGTTGTCGTATCCTTATTTATCGATATATATTTTGTATATAAGAAATGACTCCTTGCCAAAGCGAATGTCATTTTTGTCTTCTCTAATTATTATCAACAACATGCGATGATTTTCAGAAATAATTTATTTGGTACCATGTTAGTTGTCGAAGTAGTAGTAGTGGTAATGAAATGTGTAATAAGATTTGGCAGCAAATATTATTATTTGATTACGTTTCATCATCATCACTATCGCCATCCAAACTCAAACTATCTATTTTGTTTCTTGTTCATGAAACTGAAATGTAATTATGAATACTAGATACGACAATACAGGTGAATTGTCTTTTGTCTCTAACTGTATTTTATAACCACATATAACCAACCAATTGGTTGGCTGGTTGTTGTTGTGCATACACAACACAACTAAAATGAAGATATAAAGCATCAAATCAACAGATAGCTGTAAAACATACAATAACGATCAAAAACACAACATGTGAGCATTATTTTCTCTCAGCAGCGAATAATGTCTTCCATTGTATTTGTAGTAGTAACTAAATTCATGATAATCATTCTACAAACGTACATATACACACAACTCTACTGTACGTTTCTGATGGCATCGCATATCGCCAAAAGAACATAACACAGATTCATTAATTTTGTATCGACAGTTTTGCTTTAATTTATTAGAATCTCATGTGAAAATCACCTATCAACAATGCAAAACAAACAATGGGTAGGTACGAGCATATAAACAGCGTTTTTTTATTTAAAAAAAAACTTAAAACAATGATAATGTAAGTCACACTCTGTCACGAGGTGGTGGTAGTAATAGTACCTGTCAGCGCACAAAATACAGACAAGACTTTTTAAACTCAAATAAATTAAAATGCCTCCTTGCCGTTCTTAAAGAGAGTGTACGTCAGAGAGAGAGAGAGAGACAGAGGTACTTTGGTGAACTTAATTATTTAGTACATTTTACGTTATCGAAGCTGTCAAAATTCACTTGCAAAAACTTTGAAAGTCTATTCAAGTTTTAGTCACCACACTGCACTACCACCAAATACATAAAATGTCTGCGAAACATTGTGTTGTGTTTATTGATAATTTTTTCGTTGTTATTTTCCCTTCACAAACAAAAATGGTGTTTGCTTTTCTTACAAATATTTTCAAATAAACGTTCATCAACATTCCCAAAAAGCATGTACCACACCACACCAACCACCACCACCATCACCACTATACCAGTTGGCTCGATGAAAGGAGTTTGAAATGAGTGGTTGTGTGCTTTTAAAAGCATTAGGTATCTAATTTTTTTTCTATTCAGTTTACAATTACCGTCAAAAAATCATCATCAAGATAATAGATTGCCATGATAGACAGAAACAAATTGAATGACTTGTCAAATTAGCTCCTTTTTTAGAAATTAGAATAGGTAAAATGGATAGAAGCTAAAAAAAAGTCTTCCTGTAGATGTATCCAAAGAATTTACATATTTAGAACACATTCATCTTTCACGTATTCTTTACATTTAACAACACTGCAATTAGGTATACAATCTTGAAATGGAACGGATTCGCGTAATTATTTGCCAAATAATTTAGCACGTTGATGATCTCATAATAACATAATAATAATATGTATTATTACTTAATGTCATTCTAAAGTCGAAACTCATGTAAAATATAATATCCTGCAATGCTATTTATTTGATTCACTAAATATTTTATCGTTTTTACCAATTGACGAAATTATTAATTTCTACTGATATTGCCATCTATTATTTTATTCAACAGAGATTTCATAATTAATTTCCCTGTAATATTTAAACCCTTAACTTACAAAATACAAAAGACAAAACACTGAAAACATTTTGGCTAAATAATGTTACATATTTTGTTTCCCTTTTCGTTGCTAGTTCCAAAGCTAATATAACATTTTGTACAAAGTTTCAAAGACTTGTTGTTATGTCTGTCTCGTTCCTTTTCGGAAAAAATTGCCCCGAACAAGGTTTGCTCTACTGCACTGGCCATGTACACTGACCTTGGTGCGACATGCTAGCTAGCCAGTCAGTCAGCCAGGAAAAGGGAAACGAAACGATTTTGTATGAAGTAAAAGTTTGACGGTTGGCTGCTTCAGCTTGAATGAATACGTTGTTGAATTGTTATCGTTATGTTAACAGCAGTGTGCTTATTTATCTATTTGCCTTGTGCTGAACTTAACACCACCATATATGGAACGTGGTCGGTCGGTCGTGCTAGTACTAATACTATTAGCATACATGCTTGCTTTTGGTCTATTGTCGAAACTCATTCTATTTTCATGTCTAACGTTTATGTCTCTTGCCAGCAGCTTTCTAAATTCAAGACAACGACCACACATTGAGAGTTAATTACCTTTGCAATCAACCGAGAGATAAAAAAATAGCTAGTAGAAAGGAATATAGAAAGAAACTGTCGCTACTGCCATTAAGCTAAAAAAAATGTGATGGGTTGGTTGGACGTTACTATACTTCCTCGCATTCTATGTATCTCCAAGAAAATAAGTTCCGTCTTTGTTCGCCACTCGACTTATTGTCAGAACAATTTCTACCAAATTTAATAGGAGCTCTGGTTCTGAAGAAGAAGAACAGAAATCATCTTGTGAACCGCTGATGATGAGGGTACAAAACCTAAATACTAATAAGTTTTCTGACAAGATGGCTACCACTGGACTAATTCCATTATCACTTTTGTCACATATATGTATCCGTAGAAAGACAAGCAATAATATGTACCTATCTAAATGCTCTGTCATACATACATATACATATATACCGTATGGGTGTCGTCTTTTGTACGCTGCTTTTATTTTATTTACTAGCCAGTGTCTTGTTCCAACAACTAGATTAACTATTTCTGTCACACTTCGCTCTTGACTCTCAGACGGAAATTTTCTGCAACATCAGAAGAGCCACAAGAGATAATTGGGTCAAGACTTGATGATGACACAGAAACCGGAATTCATTTCTCTCCCATCTTTTCTAGTATCACCCGGTAAAGCGAGTTGTGCAAATGAACACATTTTTTTTATTGCAACACATGTGTGTTGTGACAAAAGTGACAAAATCAAGATGTGTCACATAGGCTCTTCCGGCAACTTATATTACCAACGTGTAATTCAATAATAAATAGTAGGCAGGTATATTGTATAAGTATGTATGTATGTATGTACATTCGCAGATTCTGCAAACCATTTAATGCCTAAAGGTGAGAAATTAAACGGACCGAACAACCATGCAAATCTCGGTGTATTTAACGTAATGTCTCTCTCTCTCTCTTTCTGCTAATCAAGTACCTACATGCTAACCTCCCACGTATGAATAATATGTGAAAGGAATATTAATAGGCTAAAGTAATGGAAATGCTAGCAGACATTTATTTAACACCCCCATAAAATTTTCCTTTCGTAACGTAATGTAAAAAGCAAAGTAAGTATGTACATATGTATGTATACGGAATCTTCACTGAAACGGGGCTCAGAAAAGTACATCGACAACAGCTTTGAGAAACATCAATTAGAAAATGAATTTATAGCGTGAGACATGGCTGTATACAACATCTCTACTACTACTACTATTATTATATTATATTTCAATATACGTTTTCACTCAGTATTTAATGCGGGGGAGATTTTCCATGAAAGAAAATGAGAACATTGTGTGCTTCCTGTGCAACACGTAGTCAAATAGCTATATATCCGCCTACATGGGATTGTGAGCAAGGCAAAAACGAAACAACATGAGGCTGCGTTAAGTGTTGGGCGAACACAACACCAGAAATATAATAAAACTAAACACTAGGGTGTTATAAATATAAAAAACCAATGGTACGTAAATAGAAAGCAGGCTGAGAGATATACATATTTCCAAGTTTTAGCGTCTCTTTTAACATCATCATAATCCACAACAAACTAACAACATGCTTGCCCAGCTGGAGAAAGCTGAGCAGAGAACCACCGAGAGAGAGAGAGAGAACCAGTCTTCTCTCTATGTTTCAACATCATCATTGCTACTTACTCTAAAAGAAAAAAAAAGTCTTCAACTATAACTATACCTATGTATATTGTACTTATGCGGGTAAACAAACAAAAATTCCAGGGAGAGATGTTTCACTGCGTTTCACGTTTTCTCTAGAGTGGTGTAATTTCAAACACAAACGATTAATATAATCTTATTACCAGGCAGGCACTGCTCTAAAATGGTATCAAGTTTACAATCAAATCCACATCAGCAACACTATTTTTTTAATAGAAAAACAGGACGATAGCTTTTGGGACATTCTATTTTTTGCTGTTTACATTCTGTGTCTATTTTTACCTACTTCTATTACGATGTTTGGAACTTTTTGTGCGTATCCAACCGTTTTACGTCATTATGTCAATGAAAGTCGCACACACGACGAACGACATTTCATATTACGCAAGTACATGTAAAAAAAGGGGTAAACAAAACAAACTGTCGAGCATTATTATTTTTTCGTCATTTTATACATTATGTCAGATTAGTTTGTTATCTATCAGATTTCAAATTCAACAGAGCAGCTCATACACAATTAGACATACCCATACTTGGGAACTAGTACAAAAGTAGACAGGAAGAGAAAGGCATATTTTTTTGTGGGAAAACGCAAAAAGTCTCGTAAATTTCTTAATTGACAAAAAAACAATTCGGAGGCGTCGCCGCAAACAAAATTCTTATCAAAACAATTCTAGGAAATCAAAAACCATTTTTGTTAAATTGGCTATTTACATAAGGAAGGGAAAGGTGTCCACTTGTCAAAACACAAATTTTGAAACCGGCAAATAAGCATGAACAAATTTGTTGGTGAATGCCATTGATGGCTGTTTGGTTATGTTTGTGACCACAACTATTATGACGTGATCAAAGAAGATCAATCAGAAATTTGCGCAATATGAATAAAGTAATATTATACTACATACGTACATGCACCAAGCAGTACTACTTCCAATTGTAGGTGCTTTGCGCTAGGGTACACTCAAGTAAATATATTGTACAATTGTACAAGCATGGCAGCAAGCAACATCTTAAAATAGACAGAAACAGATCAGTTATCAAAACACTATATGATTTGTTGTGCCACTACTACTGTATTTTTGACGTGATTGCCACATTGCCAAAATAATATCCAAACATTCAATTTTGCACAGTCTATCAATATTCATTCTCAAATTTTTTAACAACAGCAATAATAATAATATGCATGTTATACTATTATTACGGACTTTATTGACAGATGCTACTGTTCAGTCAGTCTATATCTGTTGCTGAAGATGCACTAAAACGATCAAAATATCTTAGTTGAAGCAGCAACTTTTTCTGACGGAAGTAAAGTAGTGAACCTGGCAACTTCAATAAGAAGAGAGACGAGCAAGCAGGCGGCCATCTCTCAAAAAAGTGGCATTTTATGTTTGCTCATTTTTCAAAATTACCATATAATCATGATTGCGATTCTCAAACTACTACTACTATTACTAACCGTCTACAAAAGATAACGAAAATGGTAACCAACTATTAGAGTCATCTTGAGAAGAAAAAAAATACAAGCGTCAAATGAGAAGATAGACAGATAAGTACTTTTTCTTCTACTAATATAATATCTAATGTGAATCTTGTTGATGATGCTGCTGCTGCTCATTCATTTTCATTCGCACGCTACACAACACAGTCATTGATTATAATGCCCACAATCATCGAGTGCCAAAAAATTCTTTCAAAGATGCAGCAACTCTATACACACACACACAAGAAAACAGACAAGTCGGATGGATACTTTCATGCAAACATTTAAGAAGCTTTTTTGAGATTTTTGTTTTCGATGAGCTTTGCTATCGTCATCATCATTCATCCATTCACCACACAGCAGTGTAATGATATATACCAAGTCTTACAATAAAGCATTACCTCTTACAACTTTTTTTTTCGACGGCAGCAGTGATGGCAAAAAGGCAACCTGTAATATGTTGTACAAGTACGTACTAACTACGTGTGTCTATGTACACTTATATCTGCAATAAGACTTCCATACAAATCCTATTGGTTTGCAGAGATTTTTTAATGTGCACGCTCAAGCGTAAAAGTAGGCCATGCAGTTGCACTTCTGCCTCTCCTCTGTGATCATTTACAACTTTCACATGCAGGCCCATGTAGCCATCATCATCATCATCACCAGTAACAAATTTTCTTTCTTGCCATATATACATTTTTGAGCAGAAAAACCACTGTAGCACCATTAAGCACGTAGCGTAATATGTCTAATAAATAATTGTAACCAGTGAACACACAGGTATTTCACAAATATTCATTAGACTACAATGGTGAAAAACGGATAGTATAGCAGCACGCCTACTACTATATAACGATGTGATGGAGTAAGCTATTTTTTTTCAAAAAAAGTTTAAGTACTACACTCACACATAAACACTCGCTCGCACACCTTTTGGTTCGACAAAAGTAAGACTTACTTACGTACATCATCATCATCTTCTTTTTCTTATCAGTAGTAACTTGCAAAAAGGCAAGCATTCACTCGCGCTCCCTCAAGTTACTCTTGTAGAGTGTAATTTCTACACTGATCCCAATCATGTTCAATTATCCCGTGTCAGAGTCTTTCATGACTGTGCGGTAAGCCTACTAAATAATTCCTATTATTCCATTAACAGCAGGGAGTCAGGTTTCTTTGATTTTTTTACAAGAAAAAAATAAAGTCTGTGTAGATGATAGTAAGTACATTTATACAAAGAGGATCACACAAGGGTAGTAGTAGTAGTAGTACCCAAGTAAATAGTAAAGGATAATGAATGTACATTATTTTTAAAGTCATTTTTCCCTTACACTAGACACAAATACTTTATAAATTATAATATGCAAGTTTCCAACTTTCTATAAAAAATGTAAAGATATGTATTTGTGTGCAAAAAAATCCATTTGCGGAACTTGTAATAATGAATTTATAGATTTGATAAATGGACAGAATTATACATACAACATACCACACTGCCACCACACACATCGTCATTACTACAAATATGTAATTTACCTACATACACGCGAAATTACTGCTGGTGCTGCTAAAGGTACTATATACTCTGCTTATACAATAGTTTATTTCAATTCTATGCACATTGCAAATCCAACTTTTATTTTTACAGTCCCTTCACTTTTACTGCAAAAGAATGAAAGCTTCCCATGTATGTATGCATCATGCATGTGTGCTCAAACAAGAATTTCATTAGGAAGGATCATCTCACAACCTCTGACATATGACAAGTTTCTTTTCAAAATATACCCGAATCAACCCATCAAACAAAACCAATCCCTTCCGCTATTTAAAATAAAGCCTTATACTACTTACTTTGTACCATTTCCAACTTTTATTTTATATCTTCTAAAAAAACCTGCCATACAACAATATTAAAATTCTTACTACACGTCTATTTTTACCTTCGGCTGCTCTACAAATCCAGTTTGAATATTTTTTTTTCATTCAAATTCTGGTGCTTGTGAGATATCTCAAAATATAGCGTGCATTTTTTCAGAACATTATAGTAGAACCAGCCGATCCATTACATAATTACAATTATTACCGGCCACAGTCATAAATTAACATTGTCCCTGTGCCTTTTACAATAAAAAATATAAGGCGAAATACTGCATTTATATGTAACAACAATTATTACTTTTATGACCGTACTAGAAGCATGCAAAAGTGATGTATGTGTGTGTGTGCAACGGTATGCTGAGATTTGTCGATTAAAACAATACACAATACAAAAAAGAGAGGAAACCCATCTATTATTAGTACCTGCCAACCAACTAGGTAAACCGTTCGGTTTCAATATATCCAACATCACCGCAGCGTAGTGATGATGATGATGTTCATTAGGTCACCGCAACAGCAGCAATAATAGCTAAAGAGGTTAGTTTGCATTGGTGGTGGTGCTGGTGGTGATAATGACCATTATGCAAATGACCATGCATATTATAGTGTAAAATATAAACACAAACCGACTAAACACAAATTACAATATACATTCATGCAAGTCTCCACTACTACATCATATCGTGATGTGATGTGAATACCTAGACATGTGTGAAAAACAGGAATGTGCCACCGTGAACAGTTGTTTGTTTGCGTGATAATCCATAAAAACAGCGTCAAAAGCGACAGAATAACAAGAAAAAAACTAGGATAGTTCAAACGTTGTTGTTGCTCTTCTTGTGAAACTGTGTGTGTTTGTGTGTGTGTACTGCTTACTGTCTGTAGACAGATAAAAATATATGTAGCAAAAATGCGCATCTGATGGTGATGGATAGAGAGAATATTTAAAAACGTGTACATTCATTCGCTATAAATATAACAGAAGCGCACATAAAAACATGGTGAAGTTAAGTATTGTGTTTGCCTTCACATAATTCTTGTGCATAACATGTACCTATATGCTATGTAGGTATGCATGAATATATATTGGCAGGAGAGAAATAGCAGAGAGGAAAGAATTCAATTGTAGCAGTTGATACTACACACTGAGCAGTACATATAAATGTCAACTATCAAAACATGATAAAAATGTAATACGCTCAATGTGAGTGACTGATAAACAATAGCTTATCGGCAGGTATAATATATTTTGTGTTTGAGACAAAAAAGCCAATAATTATCTAACCATAAATCTCATTGTATTGTTGTTGTTGTTGTATGTAGTACATAGTATTGCGTAAAGTGAAAGTTAGCAGCTCCATTACAATGTAGGTACTTACAACTATTATACATTTTTCTATTGCTGTGTGTAATTACAATCAAAATTTTTTTTGAAGGCTATTAATAACAGGAGAGGGAGAGAGACTATTATTTATTTACGTTACGTGAACATGATATGCCATCGGCATCGGTATACCGATAATCACAATCGGAACAAGTACACTTGCTTGGACAAAGCTAAAAGCCGAGGTGACATGGACATTTGGGCAGTTTGAAATGACAGAGAGAGGAGACTTGTTATAAAAAGTAAATTACAAAACTGGCTTGATATAGTATGCGTTGCGAGGTCATGAAATTTCCAACAACGGTAGACAGCCCAATAATGCTTGGTGAGCTTGGCCTGTTGTGCTGTGTGCTGCTGCTATACGACCAGTCTAATCGCAGGCTTTTAGTTGAAACTAACTGGCACTTTTTTGTATTGACATATAAACTATCAGGGTTAGGATTCCCTTTTTTTGCAAGCCCCTACTAGTATTTATCTATCCGCCCGTTTTATGTCAATGTTAAACATTTTTCCTTGTTGCTACATCAAAAAGTGTATATGCATGCAAGTATTTTTTGCCAAGCTTTTCCCTTTCACCGTAGTATGTAGCGTCGATACACTAGTGTAATGTCATAACAAACTGTGAGCTTAAAACAGCAAAAGTAATAATAGCAGTGTCAAATAAAAAGCATTGAAATACTGATATTCGCTCTATAGCTATTGTTCTTATTATAGATAGGCAAACTTCCAGCACGTTATACAACGTTGCTACAAGGTTACTTACTACTAGAAATGTATGACATATATTATTATAGGTATATATTTTTTAAATTCTGTCCTTCTATTTTACACTTTCAGTATGTCAGTTCACTCTTATTGAAAGCTTTTGCCAACCAAACTATTTATTGATTACAATCTTTTACAAAAGATTGGTATTCTTTTTCTTTTTTAAAAAATAAAATTTAAAAAAATCATTTTTATTTCGAAGGCCACACGGCTTTTCTATTTATCACTTTGTTTTAATTTTACAAAAGATACATAGGTAGTCTGAATATCCTTATTATTTATAGTTCATTATCAATAATTTTATTGAAACTCGAAGAAACGAACAGACTCTCAAAAGCTAGAAAAAAGGAAAGGAGTCGACCCAAGTAAAGAGAAAAAAAGGAAGAAGAAAAAGAAATGCTTTTTCAACAACAAAAAAGCGAGATACAAACTTTTTTGTAAAAATAGGTCATTGGAATAATACTTTGTGAAGTACTACTGTAAGTACCACT